>JAODOY010000022.1:1157502-1176248 GCA_025399855.1 Forbesichthys papilliferus
CCCCCCCCCCCCCCCCCCCCCCCCCCCCCCCCCCCCCCCCCCCCCCCCCCCCCCCCCCCCCCCCCCCCCCCAACCTCTCAAAGGTGTCCCTTCAACCAAACCCCCACAGGGACTTCCGCACGGGGCAGAAGCCCCCGCCAGCCATGCGTCAAGCTTCCTTCTCCTGATGCTGCAATACTGTGATACGGAATAATAAAGAAGTAAGAAAGACCAGAAAATCAATAGATTATTCCACAGATCACCTGATTCAGTAGTGATCCAGTCCATTCACTGCCAACCATCGATTCACAAGGTTGGTTTCTCAAGGGCATGCATATAGCCCAGCCAGCAATGGTAGTGCTGCTACACATTAACACATCAAAGCCAAACACATGGCGGGTCAAGGGCAGAGCAAACAAAACCTGCGCTTTAAACACTATAGACTGTATACAAGTGTATTCTGTACATTACACAGACTATTATGTGCTTTATATATATACTGTTATATATACAGTGTATTTTATATATAGACTATTATATGCAAATGTATTCTGTACATTACACAGACTATTATGTGCTTTATATATATACTGTTATATATACAGTGTATTTTATATATAGACTATTATATGCAAGACTTATAGACTTATATATATACATCATGCATTATTGCATTATTATATACAAATGTTTTCGTTACACAGAATATTATGTGCTTTATACAAGTACTGTTATATATACAGTGCATACATACTGTATACTGGATTTTATTTACTCTATACTTCTATATTCTGTACATTACACATATATTATTATACATATGTATTCTGTAAGTTACACAGACTGTTATGTTATGTAACATGTACTTTATATATAGACTATTATATGTGTATACATACAGTACATACACTGTATTTTACATATAGACTTTATTTTAAACGTATTGTGTACATGGTCACAAGTACTTTACACAGTGTATTATATCCATACATACATACATACCTGTACATACATACATACAAACATACATACACTGTATGCACTGTATACATTATATACAGATGTCTTATATATACATACTGTACTTTATACATACATTTTGGTAACACTTTAAATTACCACCCGGTAAGTACTGGGTAAGTACTGGGTATGATTCCATTTTTTTGTGGTAATTACTCAGTATTTTACCAATATTTTACAAATATACCTAAAATTACAATGTCAAAATCCATGTACTTCTAAACTTAAGTATAGGTTACTTACAGGTATGATACTTGGTATTTATGGGTAATTTACAAACAGGTACATGACTCGCATACACACTACTCATAGAGTGTATTATGTACCGGGCATAGAATGTACATTATACATACAGTATTATCAAGTATACATACACTGTTCTTTACACAAGAGATTATTTTAAGCCTTTGACGTACAATGAGTACATTCTTATTCTCCCTGTGTACACTTACATATTGGCCTTTCACCAAGAACACAGTCATTTTCTTGTCTAAAGGCCAGTGGCTGTTAATATTAATAGTGACATATTGTCATATCTCGCCATTTACAGGAGCTACTAAAAATATACACATTGTGTGTATATGTGCAGTACTGTACACCCTCTGGGTCCCAGTGAACAATAAATACTTAAGTAGTAGCTCTTTAACTTGCCTTGTAGATTAAATACAATAAAATGAAATCAAGAGTTTTTCACGTTCGCTCAATGCAGTAAGCCCAAGGTAGAAATGCAATAGCAATTAAATGAAAATGAAAACTTTGAACACATTGTGGAAGTATGAACAATCAGAAGCATGCAAATAAAATATATATTTAGCTTTCAATACAAATCAGGTTCATTAGTTTATATCAGATCAAATAAAGCCGCTATATTCAGGCAGGTGTTTTGTCAGTGACTCCTTTGTTAATAACGAAGACAATATTAAAGTAGAGGATAAAATATTGCCCCTTTGGGACCTTGTCTTAACTGTTAAGATGAATCACTGGACAAGGAACAGTTACTAAAAAGAAAGCTTTAGCATTTACATGTTATGTTAACATTTTATGTTAAGAATACAATTATAATCATACAACATCTGAGGTTGGCAAGATTATAGCTAAAATACTGTATATTGACTTTGAAATGAACATACTGCTTGCCTTCATTTGGCCTTGAACCCTATCTGAGTTACGTTCAAAGACCAAAGTGATTTGGGAAAATGTTGAGGAAAGTATGAGGAAAATCCCAAAATCATTTGAGAGACATATCCATACAGGCATTCTGAAAGCATAACTGAATGGCTACTGAATGTTACCGCACACAGTATAAAACAATGTGTTGAGCCTGATTGACTGATGAGTCACTGAGCAAAAAGCACATTTTATTTCCAACTTTGTTTTAGGCTGCAAAGCTACAAAAGTTTAAAAAAAGTTTACTTGTGATGTCCACTCTCACAACTCTTGGATTATTCAGTGAAACATCAGATCAGGCAAGTGACAGACGCCTAGATCATGTTGCTGCATACATTTAAGACAACAAAATAATTGCACGCAAACATTGTGAAAATAAGGTCAGCTGACATCTTATCACACGTGCACTGTATCTGTCGTAAAGACACAATTCTGCTTTACACCAGCTTGCTTAGAATCAGTGAGAATTAGGCATCGTTATCCACTGGCAAGATCCTGAACAAGGTGGACTTACTTTCAGTCACAGCGCATTGGGGGCACCAGAGCTGGCATTCACCTTAATTAGAAGAAGACATAAACTTAACGTAACCGTGGTGGCAGCTGCCTATGTATGGCAAACAGGGGTCATTTTTGAAAGGTGATGGCGGTGGGTTGGGGCGGGGGGGGTCTGGGGTTTGGAGGTTGGACAGCTGTCCCTGCATTTTCTCCCCCCCACCACCTCTCAGTCCCGACTTGGAGCTCACGCTCCATCCGGCCTTTGTATATGTTTTTCCAGCGCATTTCAACACTGCATACAACTGCGTGTTAGAGAGGCCACAGCGCTTCACCGTGACAGATGTACGCATCACACGCGGAGCAGAGGGCGCGCGCCGAGCCGGTGAGGTAAGTAAGTTGCGGTGCCCCCCGCCTTCACACACACACACACACACACACACACACACGCACGCATACACACAGACACACACAACATATCAAAATGCTATTTACGGGATTTGTCAGCATGCAGCTTAACACCACCTACTTTCAACTCTCTGACTCCAAACGTCCAAGCACCTACATCAAAACTGATTAAAATTAACGTGTCTGTAAATCTGTAACTTATTTTTTTATACTAAAACCATATGTTTGTATGAAATAAGTGAAAAGGCAAAAAAAAAGAGATACCCCAAACTTCAAAACCATTCCATGAAGAAAAATGTCTCTGCATTAAACAAAAATGTCAGCCATGTTGCCTCTCTCAAGATCTATGGTGGAACTTGAAGAACGAACAGAATTAAGCCTTGTAAAAGCTAATGTTAAAATTTTATTAAAGTGTAACTTTAATATAATTTAACTTCTAAAATGTGTTTTTTGAGCTGTAAACTAAGTAATGGGATTGATCTGTGATGAGACAGATTAATGCTGGTGTTAACATTGACTAAATTCCCATTTTTATAAAAATCTGAATTTTATGGACTGAAAACAGATCTATCCGTTAAAAATCACCAAAGGCCCTGGCTGGTTTTCAACTGTACACTAAATACGCTCATGCGTCATCAAATTCAAATGTTAACATTCAAATGTTAATGAGGGACCCCCTATCAGCCCCTCCCCTCACTCAGCTCCTTGACACATTTTTTCAAAGTTGTAGTGGGAGGAGTCAGGCTCAGCGCTGGGGTGTTGTTATGCTTTAAATGAGTGCTACTGGGACCTGCCTCCACACTGCCCCCTCTGGCAGATAATTGCACGCTATCGCTTTAAGACAAAAAAATAAAACACGTTGAGCGTCTGCGCTGCAAAAATGCGTTTCTTCTATCTACATTATTTACACGGTGAACCACTAGACAATAAGAGGTAGGTAGAGATTTCCTCAATCACCTCCAACAGGAAATTAAGGTGTGGACAGTTCATGAAGATTACGGTATTGAGAAGACTAAACTTTAAGAACACGCACGTGCATTCTGAGGGAAACACAAAACGAAACGTGGCCAGTGGTCGGTTTCATTAAAGAGACATTAACAACGTAATATTCGACGCATCATAATCTGGCTCCAGAACTGAATAACAACACTGGTCAGCCATCTTACGATGACCAGTTGACGGCAAGCTAAAAATCCAATTTGAACAAATTCCTAATCATCCTGGAGGAGTGCTATAAAAACATGCTCAGGGGTAATTTGTGGAGTCAGCAAGGCCTTTCACAGCTGTGGTGTGTAATAAGCTGTGAGAGGTATTACAGCAGCAACACACCACAGCCAGCGTCACGTCGAGCTGCTCTCTCTGTCTGTGACTCCAACAGAGGGAGAAACAGAACAGACAAATTAGGCAGGCTGAGGGAAGTAAACATGGTCGTCTGTTTTCAAAAGAGCTGAAATCTGATCTCTTGGGGCGGCAAGCGTAGTCGGAGGTACTGTATATTACATATCATCTCCCTCTGATCGTTCACGCTTTCTAATTACAGAAGGTGAGGAGGGCCATCATTTTATCGTATTTGTTTTGCATCACTGCAAAAATAGAAAATGAGGGCTGGCCAAGCCGCGCCAATTTACTTCATTTCGACCTTGATTAAAAGAAAATTAATTGCCACATCTCTCATTATGTTGCAGGCAGCATTCAACGACTGGAATGGAAAAGCTCAAATGTAAGACGCAGGGCTTGCCGGGAGTACGAGATCGGCCCACACATACAGGGGACGGCACACTCCTCTAATAATGAGGATAAACAGGCCCACTCAACAGAGCCATCACAAGACAATGTCAAATATATTGGCCATCATACAGTATCACAACATTTTAATTCAGGATTCTGGATGTGGCAGTTGATTGCAGATACAGTACTCAATGTTTGGTTGTCTCACTCACTTTGTAAATTAAGTAAACTAATCAATTTTAGCCTTGCAGCCCAAATTTGTTATATTACCAATTATCCAAATCATCATATCCATTTTATGCAAGAATCACAAACGTATGTAAATGCTATTGACGTCCATCAAAGTCCCCCCAGCTCCTCCCCCAGACAAGCCGCCATATGTCTCCGTGAATCAACTTTGTTGCTTCCTGTAACCAGGGTGTATGATTACATGAGAATTTGTCCCAGAGAAGGTCTCCAAGCGGACCAAAATGCTAAATGCTATTTTTGACTTGAAATTCTACATCATGTGGCTGCACCTGTTCGCCCGGGAGACCCAAGAGAACAGACGACTCGTAGAAAAAGGCCTGCTTCTGACACACACACCTAATTCTAAAATAAAAAAATAATATACTCTTATGCCTGTTTGTTTCCCTCCCCTTTGTCATCTTTCAGCTGCATATCTGGGACATCACAGGCAGAGACGTTAAACGTGACACGGTTGACCGCATGCAGGTCAACTCGACACCTGCGGGGCGAACTGAAATTAATGTTTCACTGTCGTCTTTCATGCCCAAGTGACTTTTTTGAAAAATGAGCGTGTGCATTTAGACGAGCGTGCGTACTTGCTTTGCGAGTTAGTTGAATGTGCGGGTGTGGGAGGGATCACGATTGGTCATGGCCCCCGTCATGTCATCGTGAAGGCAATGGAGACATTTGAATAATTGATTGAAATAATGTAAAGTAATCCAGCCAGCTTTCATTCTTGGCTCACCTGCTCCTATATTCTAAGGCAGCGCTCGGGCTGACGGAGAGGCATTTAAGGATGCGGGAGTGACATGAAGCGAAGCATTTTACCCACCATTACCTAGCATATCCGGTTTCTCGAGGGTTCCTGCCCTAAACAAGCTCCGATAAGCCTTTTTTCAAATTTAATTTAGCCTGGGACGAAATAAGGGACAAATATAATGTCATATAAGGGGAATCTATCTGTAATGTTGGTAACCTTCACGCCTTCAAAGGGCAACGCACATCAGTCATGCGAATTAAACAGCTTACAGGCTATTTCTTCATAAGATATGGATGTAAGGCCACATTAATCATTTGGTAATCTGTTATTTTATTTCTGTCTCACACTACTAAGGATCCGTGTCCATCTCCAGATATTATTTCATATTTTGGATTTTTTGGATTCATCAGTTTGCTTTTGCTTTTTCATTATGCTTGAATCACACATGACACAAGAAGCACATCCAAACACGTTATATACAGTAGGCAAGCAATATCGGTTTAGGATTACTGTTTGGAACTGATCAAAAAACACTTGTCTAACCAAAAACTTCTCAACAGATTACATTTCACAAAGCTACTAAAAGGAAGTGATCTGCTTTTTTCAAGTGTCATATTATCATATTCGAATCAAGTAAAGTCACACACTTCCCTTCTCTGGTTGCACGTCGCAATTGAGCAATTTGTTTATTTTGGAATTTGTTACAAAGCGCCTAAAGTTAGTTTGTAGTCGAATCTACATTATATATATATACACGAAAAACAACCTCTAGCAGGTGATCTGGGGACCCTTAATGGCAGTAAGTAAGCCCTAGCTTAACTGTGAGCCTGATGTTGAAAAGAAGTTGGCCCTTCAATACTTACTTGGCAAGTTCTACATCTCTCCTCCCACCATTTGTTGAAATATCATTGGGACAAGCTGAGTTGTATTCAGTGTTGGCGCCGGTATATGCCCAGTATACAGTAGAGGTTATCTTAAGAGTGTAGCCTACACCCATATACGCTGTAATGGGATGGTACAAGAGCTGCTATTAGAATGAACTCAACTGAAATAGGTTAATTCTACTAGTCATTTTTGATGTAATGAATGTTTTACGTTTGTTTGTTTGTTTGTTTGTAGTAGTTTCCCCTCTGTGGGGTTTTTGTGTTCTGGAATGTCAGAAATATGCAAATTATTGTTTATTTATTTATATAATTTGTTTTAAATATGTTGTCTTTGTTGGTGTAATTAATGGTTGTTGTTTTTTACTGTAACAGTTTGTCCTCTCTGTGTGCTGTTAAGATAGCAGCTACTAAAAGTGTTCAGTTTTAGGACATAGAGGTCACACCTGTTGTGGAACCTGATAGAAGGCTTATTTATAAACTTTCAGAGCTCTAAATGCTTCCTTCAGAGAAAACGCTGACATACAATGAGTGAGGGAGTCAGCTGAAATTCTTGTTTATGAACAGAGCAGCAACTGGAAAATCCATAAAATTCTGAAATGAGGAAATGAACAAGCCATCTGATCAGGTTGCCCAGGGGGTAAACTCAGGTTAAAGGAGAAGAGCTGTAATTTGGACTATCACAACGACAGGAACAAACTCATCTCCAGGTAGAAACCAATCTAGTTGTATTAGGTTATATCAGTAGCCATTATCATGCCATTATCCCATTTTGTAGAAGCTCAAGGCCTGTGTGATAAAGTTATATTAAGGGTGTGTATAAGGACGCAAACCAGAGTAATAACAATAAACTTTGCAAATTGCACATTTAGATTATCCTTTTCAAAAATGCACCAAGCCTTTTTGAGGCAGCTTTGTGGCGTCAACAGCATCTGTCGGTTGGAATAGTCCAAACCCCCACCACTTTGTAAGTTGGAATAGTCCAAACCCCAACCACATTGTGAGTTGAAAGTGACCTCCCCCATACGAGGTGAGTTTGTGTTAATTTAGAAAAACAAATAATAAAAAGGACCGTCTACATTTACCTCCTCCCCGACCCCCCAAAGTGGAGATGAGGGGAGATGGGGGGTGTGTAAGGAAGGGTGGGGGGTGGGGAGGGGGGGAGGGGGGGGGGGGGGGTTAAATGCTGCACTTTGCTCCCTAAAAAAGGCAAAAGTTGCGATGTGCTTGAGAGAGGGACGTCTTAATATAATGTATTGCCTAAATTTAGGTACTGAGTTATGACCCCCGGCGGTATCTGGGTGGGCTCGTGTGACGAATGCAAAGTTCTGGAAATGGTGACTGGATTTGTAGCATAAGGGTGAATACGCAATGGCCGCGGAGGAGAGCTCGGAGCTGACTGATGACAGGACAGGTGCGGGCCGGAGGACATGTCGGATGTCTGCGAGTTCCAAATGTTTGAAGAGAACTGAGCTACACATCAGCATCTTTAACTCGGTATAGCATTGTCTTTGATTGTCCTTCTGGATTAAGGGCAAACTAATTCCTATTATAAGTAGTTACAGTATATTATGCAAACACGATACAGTGTTGGCAAGAATTTCAACCAAAGCTCACTTTTATTTATAGTACACATACAGTCATTCATATTTTTCTTCCTGCCTTTTGTTTTAGCAGTATTCAAATTATCACTGTTATATTATGTGGTATAGTAGAATGTACAGTAGCCTATACAGTAAGTCAAAGGTTGTTTTCTATTTCTCCAGCATACTTTCTGACTCAAGAATTAGCAAGGGCACTGCTAGAAGGATCATCGTATTCTGCTGAGCCCCTCTTTCCCTAACTCTTGCTGTGCCATGTAATGTTGTTCCTTTAGCATTTAGCAGGGTTGAAGTCATTCTGCACTGGTCAGGACATTGTAAGGACCAGATTGCGCACCAGTAAGCAGATACTCCACACTTTATTATAGACATCTGGGTATAATATTAGTCATCTCTGCCAATACCAGCAAACCTAACGGGCAAACCATGTGACACGGTGCAATACCAGACAAATCGATGGCACAAAACAGATTGTATTACAGAGATTCCTCTGCTGACAGGCTGGGGGGATAGTTTTGGCTTTTAAAAAATAGCGACATCTTTTAAGGTGACCCCCAGAGTGCTTCTTATAAAATTACAAGAGACAGAAATCCATTTGCAACTGTGCTATAACACTGAGATTACATTGTTACTTTAGAGCCTCTGTGCAAATTAATTTGATGTTCATTCCATGTATTATATATAAATGGATGGCGGTAGGAAAATTAAATTCCAGTATTGCACATTTCTATATATATATATAGTTTTATTTCTGCAGAGGGGGGTTTGGATCCCAGCGCATGCTTGCCATTCATTTTGCCCAGCAGGGCAAGGTTCCAGCAGCTTTAATTCTTATCTAACCTTCACTGTTACTCACAGCAGAGGAGCCATCATCACTAAGGTTTTTAGTCTAAGGTTTTCACAGCTGAAAATAAGATGGAAGATGTAAGCATTGTGTATCTAGGTTAAAGGTAATATATGGTTATGGTGTTGTTTTAAAACACCAAGTAGATTTTATGGAAAATGCTTAAAGCACTCACAGAATTCATAGAGGGTTTGTTTAACCCCTCTATGACTTTAAACCCTGTAATGATGGATCGATTCATGAAAATATAAACTATAACTTATTTTCAAAAGAACAATAATAGTATAGCAGTCATCATTCTATTCATGCACCTGTAGCATTGCAGCTATAGTTCATACATTTATATATAGGTTGTCACTCTCCTATAAGAACATGTCTTCATCGTAGCCCCACACCTGGGGAGGAGGGGATGGTGGGGGGGTGCTGTCAGGCACGGGACCACCAGGGCACCTGGCTATCAGGGGACCTCGCGGCCATGTGTCGACACGCGCCGCACTGTTAGCTACACGTCGCCCGGTCATATCGGGGACAGCGCGGAAGTGGTGGGAACAGAAGCGCTCCAGATGTTTTTCATCATCCGGGCCCACAGGGGAACTCTGTTAGCATAACACCTGGCTGGCGGTGCAATACGCCTGCCGGCCGGCTTGACGCTCTCTGCTGTACCACATTGCAATCTGGATGACTAAGAGCAAACGGTATAGTCTATAGTGCAACCCATGGACGGCAAGATAGGTCTACAGTATTGGCTGTCAAGTAAGCCTATAAACCTATACATGTGTTGACTAGACGTCTATAAAACTGTCATGGAGTTTATCAAATGTAAGTCAAGTGTTTTCCCCAAACTTCTTCATATCAGCAGCCAACTGATTGAAACCAAAAATGGTCTGGATGAGCTCAATGTGATTTTATCTTCAAAAGATAAAATGCTTCAGAAAGTGATCAGAAAAAGGAGCCTGGAGGTAAACGTTGAAATATTCACACAACATACAATACAAGTGAATGAATTACCCTAATTCATTAGGGCAGACTTGTATTATCCCATCCGTGCGTGCGTGCGTGTCCGTGCGCGTGTGTGCATGTCCGTGCGCGTGCGTGAGCGCGCGTCCGTGCGCGTGCGTGTCCGTGCGCGTGCGTGTGTCCACACCAAGGTGAAGAAGACACTGCACAGCCTACTGAAATTTCCAAGATTTCTTCAAATGTCTTTCTTTTAAGCATTTGGTGGCATGTACAGTAACTGAAGCGGTCACCCCGCACGGTTCCGCAACCGCAGCTTTTATACGTACGCTGCGTCAAACTGTTTGGTTTGTATTCAGGTGGCGAGGACAGAGGCAGGGGAAAGCGAGAGGGCAGGCGCCCAGGTGAAAAGCTACAGATGCCACATTCAATAACAACAATGTTAAAATCTCCTTGACCCCGGGGTCGCCAAAGAGCAACCCCAAATCGTTTCATATTTTACTTTCTGGATCAATGGCAGCATAAATTTGGGCTCAACGACAAGAATAATTTAAAACAGATCTATAAACTGTCTATATCACGCACAATTCCCCATGGTGGAAAGACGCGTTAAATGTTTTGGATGGCCGGGGTGAATCTGGCAAATATGTGTCGGTAGGTAAAAGCACAATATCACACACGCCTGTGCTGATTTTATATCACAAAATGCATAGGTGTCGTGTGGATTTATCTGGCCAGTTCAAGTAAGTATCGAGAAATTGATCTGTTCTGAATTTCGCACGTTTTTTTTTTTCCTGCCAGGCTCAGCAAACAAAGGACACATTTGTTTACCATACTTGAATAAATAAATATCTCGACGCTGCGTTGCAAGACATATCACTTTCTCCTCACAGTCAGCATCCCCCATACCGCCGGACACGCTCGCATGCACGCACACACACAGACGTACACACACATGCACACACGCACACCCACACACACGTGTCTTCTCCTCAGTCACTTCCTGACTAATCTAAGGCTTCTTCATCAATCCCACTGTGTTGTATTTTTAGGCATGCATTGTTCTCTTTTAATTTCCTTTGTGTTTCTCATATGACAAATATGAGACATTTGCATTGGTAGGCCTATATCCAAAACCGGGCCATTAACGCCTATATTCCCATTACCCTGGTTAGAGTACAAGATTATTGGAGTCCACCTTAATACTGTTTTGCAAAGCATAAAAGCCTCTCTTGCTGATAAATATTAATTTGAGCCTTCATGATGTATTTGAGAATTCCAGCTAAAATGTCACCACATGGAACATTAATGTAATATTTCAGGGCCTGAGAGCAATACTCATATTGATTGCATTTATTTGACTCTGGGGAGGAGAAATAATTCTTCGATGTGGAGACACATCTGGTAGCCAAAGATGCCGAGCAGGGAATGAGAAAATGCAAAATAACAATAAAAAAAATAATAGGACTTGTATTTAAGTGAATTATCTTGCCAATGTTTTGATACCAATAGCTTAATATAATACACCAGAATGTCAGATGCAAATCAGTCTTTACATTCAGAGATTTTATAGCATTTATTTTAAAATAAATGTTTAATATCAAACAAGGAGTGAGCATGTAATTTCAGTTTAGATGTTCTCTAGCCTCTCCTTAGACTTACAGTAGCCTATAGGTAAACAGTAAATTGAAGAGCTCGAAAGCATTCCTATTACTAGGCTACTGTTTCTTGAACCTGCCTACTCTTGCTACTCTGCATTTGTGAACGTCACCAGAGACTGTCAACTCCAAGGACTGTGTCCTTAAAGATCCTTAAAGGATCCTTACTTTGTAATTAACAATATTGACTAACATTAGCTCAGGCGTCTGCATGTCCTTGTGCAAATGAAATTTGAGAAATAATTCTTTGACATTGTGACAATGCCTCACAACGTAGGCCTACGTTGGATATTTATTTAAGTATGTGTAAACGTGTTAAACAAAATGCACAAATAAACCAATTTCGTGTTCATATATGCATGCAGTATAGGCTATACGTTCGTCTATAATGGTTTATTAAAATATGAGAAGAAAGCCTATACGCTTGACATTGCAGAGCGCAGAATTATGTATGTCTATTACAAGATGTAGTCTACGATAAAAACATAAGCAACAAACGGCAAGCTTTATTAAAAAACTTGAATAATCCCTATAGGTCACATAAACATAAATCAACGAAGACTGAATTTATCGATGCTGCTTTACATAAATGTCAATACTGTCGATACTTACAGTTTTTCAGATTCTATACCTACATTAATACTTTTGGGTAGATTGATACAGTAGCTTGTGTATGTATAGATGGCCCGCTTATAAGTAAAGTTTAATCTGGCTTTGCTCTCGATGCTGTGACGTTTGAGTGTCAATATAACACGGCTAAAGCGCCCCCCACTGGCAGAATTATAAATATCACTCTCTTTTAAATTCTAGACGTTTTGCTTTTTTTAAAGGGACATTTAGCTTTTTTGTATTGTGTGTGATGACACAATAAATTGATTAATGATGAAATATGGATAAATGTTGAAGCATATAAATACCATGTCCTATATTTCCCAGCCTACTTTATGCTCAACGTTTTACAAATGTCCTTTGATCCCTGTTTAAGCAGTAGTATCTATTAACTGCAATGTAAACTAAAAAAAAGTACTTACCATAATCTTGTTAAAGTTAAAATGCATCTTTGGAAGATCATTGTTCATGGCATTGTGTCTTGCACTTGGTCCACATGGAATTTAAGGAGACTTCTTCACTCCATGAGGAGTCAGCAAGTTTTCTCAGAATCCATGACAATTAACCAACCCAGGATCTTCTAAATAATGGATTTAGGGAAACCCAAGACAGCACCTTGAAAAGGCAAATGCCTTTTATTGCCATCTGTAGTGGGCACCGGGGAAGCTGGTTTTTGTATGGAGCAGAGGAGGGAAATCATGCTTTTGGCACAGACAATGTGAGCATTTAAATAAGAAATGGAATCACGGCCCTACTGTTTACTTACTATTTCATATCCCATGGCTGTTGATGAAAGCATCACAAAAGGAGATTTTCCAAGTGTACTGTAAGCTGCTAAATACCCCAGGACATGTCAGGTTTCAGAACATACGGCCGTCAAACAAACATATGCACAGAATGCTTGGCGACTTGATGTATGTAATAGTTATTAACGTGCACTTGTGAGTTCTGTCTCTCTCTCTCTCCATCTCTCTCTTTTTCTTTCTGTACATTTCTCTTCCTCTCTCTCTCTCTCTCTCTCTCTCTCTCTCTCTCTCTCTCCATATCTTCTCAGTTTCTTTGTTCCCTTCAGTCTTTCACCAACATTGTCCACATTTGTTCGTTTGAACGAACGCTTTTGCTACTCAAAGTGTGGAAGAGAGTTACATTTCATTGAGGTAGTAGCAGTGCTACAGCCTATATGTCAGTAAGCATGTGTGTGTGTGTGTGTGTGTGTGTGTGTGTGTGGAAGGTGGGGGGGGGGGTGCCAGCCAGGCATTACACAGAGGAAGAGTGGCGTTAGCAAAGGGGCAGTACTGTGACAGGTGATTTAATGGTTGTCACGGCAGCAATAGAAGTGTACGGAGGCAGGATTTCCGTCAAAGCTAATATTTGTGATGAATCACTGTCATGCGCCGGGTAACACTAACAGACAGTGGGGAGATCTGCTGTTAGCTGCTTTGCTAATGAGCATATTGTTACAGGGTTGACGTCATCACCACTGTGTTCCAGCGTTGGGGGGAAACGCAGTAGAAACAGAAGTGAGTATCTTACATCATCAAGGTCAGTAAAAAAACATCACGACACAATTTTTGTGAGTGCTTGGTTTAAAGCGATGCTTCTTAAACCCCTGCTAAGCAGTATATATTTATCCCTTGTTATCCATTTATCCCTTGCTTGCTTGTCGGTACAAATGAGCCTTTAATACTGTAGATGTCAGTACAAAAATAAGATGAGGACGAGGCAAAGCATTCAAAATGTAGGGGTATATACATTTGATTTATTTTTATTAAAAAATAAACTAAAACGTTAAATAAAAACAACATGATTAAATATGAAAAAAGAAAACCTAAATCTCAAATAATTTCACACACACCACTAAAAGTATTTGAAGCCATCTGGCCAATTGTTTTTACTTTTATAAAAAGGCCCATAATATCAGATATCTGACATTTAGCTATTTTTGCTTTTTTGTGTTTATGGAGCTGGATTGAAAGCTTTTCATTTCAGCATTGGGGTGTGCCTTATAATAGAGTGTTTTCTGGTGGCTTGACATGTGCTTTCTTTCCTGTTAAGGATACCCGTCTTTGAGTGGGGTTTTGCCACACTGCCACAAATATAGGATGGGTTTCTTCACAGAGTGACAATGCAGAAGATTTTCCTGAAACCACGACAGGTGAAATGCCTCCCTTGTTCTTAATAATGTTCGCAGAACATGTTTTACTCCGGCTGTGGTGATAGCAATCCACGAGAAGACATTTCTCCCACTAGATTTCCACGCATTAGTGTTTTATTCTCAAGTACTTATGCCAATGTATATTTACAAATGTGCCTATAAAACTCAGGGACCACAAAAAAAAAAAAAGATAAATAAAACTCTACCCAATTATCTAACAATTACCTAGTCCTTTTGGCCTTTCAATCCATTCTTTGAAGTCGATCTTGTGAACTGGGAGCGCCGGCTTCCATTTGAGCGAGCTGTGCCAAGACCACATGGCATTACTCACGCCACTGAGTATTCACAATCACAATGTGGCTCCATCGCGAGAGCTTAAAACCTATCAAAGTCTGACGGACTAATTTGTCTTGTCGGGGTCTCGCTCAATCCCTTGCATCCAAGCAGCACTCCATGCTCTTTTGCCTAACACCCCCTCACACACGCACCCACACACACGCACTGGCACACACACACCCCAAAACATATTCAGCATGAGCCCTCAATTGCTTGTTTAACTTGACACATAATTACTGTGGAAATATTTGTGTATTTTGTATGAGTGCCATGGCCTGCATTGCAGCCGACTGCCAAGTCTTTTCAGCTCCCAGCGCAGCTATCGCAGCCAGAATGGCTGATTAAAACAAGATGCTTTCATTTGGGCCAGCTTTGGAAGAAATCACTCCCAGAGATGGGGCTGTCCCTGCCAAGCCCTGCTGAATGGATTTCTATGTGTGGCAGAGGCAGAAACGCACTCTTCACCAGCGGTTTATAGTGTTGTGGTTGTTTTATGCCCAAACTCTCCAAACTGGATTCAGCCCACTGTTTAAGTCACGCTTTAGAAAGGCCACTTGACTCAGAATCTTTGAAGCCTGAGGTTTTGTGAAGGAAGCATCAGGGTTTTAGCCGCAGTGGCGCTCACAGACAGTTGGAGACAGTTGGTGACACCCTAGGTTAGAGACACTCCGTTCTGGCATGGGATTGCGTGATATTTAGTGACATTTGTAATTAACAGTAAAATGCAGGGTCAACTTTAAAATCTCTGCTGACAGGATGTGATGTCACATGTGTGTGATGATGATTAGACAGTGCCAGGGTGCAGCAGCAGCTTGACCAGGACCAGGATCAGCACTTTCTGAGTTGCTCTGTAAACTTTTGCCCTAGAGAGGTTTGGCAAGTTGGAAGCATTGTGAATTTGATAAACAAAAACAGCTTATTAAGAAAAAAATATATCATTTTTACTGTTAATGTAATTTCTGGATTTGATACTGTCACTGCGTCAGTTTAGATTAAATAGTATTTTTATTATGATATATATTATGATACATGACTTGACTTGAGTAAAGCAGCAGAATAAAGAATAAGTAAAACAGACCACTTCAGTCAGTATTGGGGGGCACTTCTGTTTAAATCAGAACATCATATCCAAAGCAAATTATCATCATTAGATTTCTAAAACCTCGCCACTGATTTGTCAAGCTGTGAATCATAATGAAGTTGTCTAGTTAATGAAGGGCTGAAGATGCAGGTTTTCACAATCATGGTAATCTTCTATATAACCCTTATGAATATTTAAGATTGTTAATTCTGTATGAAATTGTGCAGCAAAGCTGGGAATCTCTATTGAAACAACGCCTGTAATGAAAGAGGCAGACCCAGCTCTTTCCCATGAATCATTGAAATTAATGAACTAGCAAGTATACAGGATGTTGCACTTATAGGAGCCACGATGAACTGTGGACAAGGAGTCTTAAACATTTGATTTAAATTCATGAACATTTTGCTTGTTTGTGTTGTTTAATGTTGTTGTTTTAGCAAGCTTTACCGATATATTTTCAATTTAAATTTAAACGGTGGAATAACATTTTTTGACCGTATTCTATATTGATGTTTTGCATGTAAAAAAAAAAAAAAACTTAGTGAGGAATATATTGATGTTGCTCAATGCTGGCAATTTTTTAGACAGGCATGAGAGGAGGAATATGATGAGGTTTTGGACATTATTCAGTCTCTCCTGGTATAGCTGAAAGAATAGATTAAACAAAAGAAATAACCGTGTACATCAGGTGATGGTGCACATATTATTATTACATCTAGTTGATTTAACAGTAGGATTATACAATATTTAATGTGGCAGAGTTTATAGTTTGTCCCTTTTGACCATATGCATGGATCATTTGAACATGTGGGCAAATATTGCATCACAAGTTTGTCCCTAAGCGGGGCTTCTGAGGGAGCACCCTATGGCATTGACGGGAGAGGTGTTTTTGTTTTTGTTTTTTGTTTTGAGTTTGAAATTAGCAAGCATTCCTGGGAATGATTTCACCTTTAAGGCCAGCACATCCCGATGGCGGACAGCCGGACACCTTGCCGGGGGAAGGGTGGGGAAGGGGGGAGAGGTGCAGTGCGGTTATCATCACACCTGTTCCCAGAAGCGGCTTCGGGGGGGTGGGCCGGAGCAGGGTATGTGAGCGTCATGGTGGAAATCCTCAGTCAAATAAAACAAAGTGGGGCCGCATCGATGCTCTGTCTTGTTTTATATGATGGCTTGAAATAAATGAACTTTAAATGGAACCTTGGCAGGGACGTGGGGCCTTTGATCGATCGACGCAGGAGCTGAAGTTTAAGGGCGAAGCTCTGCCGGGTCTGGGGCTGTAACAGGAGTAATGAAATTGATTAGACCCAGGGAGGGTGACAAGCCAGCAGAGTCAAGCCCTTGATGTAAGGAAACAAGAGTGCCATCTAATTGGGGTGTAATATGGGTCTTTAGAGGACATTAAGCACACACACGGTGGAGGGGAAGCCACGTTGTTGGAGGGAGCCAAGATATTGTTGCCTTGGTGTTATTTTGTAATTTCTCACTCAGCCGTTTTGTATTATCGCAGGCATGCGTCGCGAACCCGGCCACGGGGATTAGCTTGCATAAAGCTCTGATGGGCTCGACTCTACCGCAGATCGGTCTGTTAGTCTTTTACCGTGGGCCTGGAGAAAGAAGACAGGTGTAATTCACAAGGGAAGGACGGTTATAGGACCCAATCGCACGACACAACGGATAACGTCAGGGATTTTTTATTTTTATTAGAAACGCTAACAACACGAGGCAGGAACACACACGCAACTAACAATGACCAACGAGGACAGTAGAAACACAAGGACTGCCTTGAATACACATGCAGACAGGACAGGAACCGTTGGACAGAGACAACCAGGGTGAACCTAATAAGACCATTAACATGGAGCACTGAACAGGACCTGAGCACAAGCAGAACACAGGCTGGGACTGCACGGAGAAACAGAGGGCAAACACTTTCTGGACAGCGCGGCAGAAAAGTCCAACTACGTAACTCAATGACCAAGTCAGACGTTAAACTTGCAATGAGGAAAACTTAACAACAGAGTCTGGCTGTTAACAGTTCTCGTAAATCTGTCAAATCAGTAGGCTATGGTTACTAATTAAACATTTTAAATAAGTAAGTAAAGCACTGCACTATGGTTGCACCGGATTTTACGGAGACATACTTGTGAATGACAAAGCTAACAGCTAATAGATATCGACAGTATTACTTCCTGAAAGTCAGAGAGAACATGTAGAGCTTACGATGGTATATGCATGAGACGTCCAGCACAGAGTATCTTATGTGACGTAGTGCTGATGGACAGAAGAGGATGAGACTATAGGGTCTATGCATCAGGCGTCCAGCAGAGTTGCTTATGTGACGTAGTGCTGATGGACAGAAGAGGATGAGACTATAGGGTCTATGCATCAGGCGTCCAGCAGAGTTGCTTATGTGACGTAGTGCTAATGAAGAGGCTGAGACTATAGGGTCTATGCATCAGACGTTCAGCACAGAGTTGCCCATGTGACGTAGTGCTGATGAAGAGGCTGATACTATAGGGTCTATGCATCAGACGTTCAGCACAGAGTTGCCCATGTGACGTAGTGCTGATGAAGAGGCTGAGACCATAGGGTCTATGCATCAGACGTTCAGCACAGAGTTGCTTATGTGACGTAGTGCTGATGAAGAGGCTGAGACCATAGGGTCTATGTATCAGACGTCCAGCACAGAGTTGCTTATGTTACGTAGTGCTGATGAAGAGGCTGAGACTATAGGGTCTATGTATCAGACGTCCAGCACAGAGTTGCTTATGTGACGTAGTGCTGATGAAGAGGCTGAGACTATAGGGTCTATGCATCAGACGTCCAGCACAGAGTTGCTTATGTG
>JAODOY010000022.1:1177742-1217426 GCA_025399855.1 Forbesichthys papilliferus
GACGTCCAGCAGAGAGTTGCCTATGTGACATAGTGCTGATGAAGAAGCTGAGACTATAGGGTCTATGCATCAGACGTTCAGCACAGAGTTGCTTATGTTACGTAGTGCTAATGAAGAGGCTGAGACTATAGGGTCTATGCATCAGACGTCCAGCACAGAGTTGCTTATGTTACGTAGTGCTGATGAAGAGGCTGAGACTATAGGGTCTATGCATCAGACGTTCAGCACAGAGTTGCTTATGTTACGTAGTGCTAATGAACAGAAGAGGCTGAGACTATGTTCCATGTGAACGCAGCATTAGTCACGATTGGTACTTCACTCGTTTCACTGCTGATCGCTGGGGTCAGTCATGTGATGGCAACAGGCCCCGCCCACTCCCACACTAAGTAGGATGTGGATGTGGTGGGTGAACTTGAAGTGGAACTCTGCCCGGGATCACAGCGAGTGCAGCGTCCTCCCGCCTGTCAAAAGGTCCCGTCCACCATCGCGGCATTCATCTCTTGGCCTGAACTGTCTCACTCAACGGGGCGGCCAGAAGTTACGGTGCATTACAAGCACTTAGTGCAGCGATATCAAGGTTCACCTCCGATTTTCAATCTCAGGCCAGAATAGGGGGCTGGGAGGCCATCATTAAAAAGCCATTACATGCCCATATTTCATACAGCAGTCTCTCCTGTGTTTCAAGGTGTTAAAAGCTCAATGTATATTTCCTCTATATTTAAGCAGCAGGACAACGGAGTAGCACATGACAGCCATTGACCTTGGCCTGGCCAGCCTTCATTAGCTTTTAGACACTTATCAGTCATAACTGCGTTTGTCCTCTCTGCAACGCTTCCTCCTTCACTTCACTTAGGCTGGCAAATAATGGCTGAAATCCATTTATCTGCCATTTCCAACAAGTGCGTGACATTAACAAATTATCTACTTTTCACTAAGTATGGCCAAGGTACCCTCTGAATGGCCCTGGCACTCCGCATGGCTAAGGTCAGTGGCTTTTTTAGAAAACGCCTTTTCTTTTTTTTTCTCCACCTGAGCTATTTTCTTTCCTTTCCGTGTTTAAATATTCATCCTGCTTTTGTACGAGCGGAGCTGGGATTTTATGAGCGCTTTCAGCCATATTTCTCCAAACACCCATCTTTATTTGGTTTTGATTATTTATGCCCCACTCCGACTTTATAACTCACATCCCTTGGAAAACATTGATCCAAGAGGCAAATGAATCTAATTAGGACCCCTTTCCTCTGTGCTGGATATTGACTTGTTTTGAAAGGTGCCTCTCCATTTCAAGCAAATGTCTCTGGAATGCTCCATCCCAATCTCTTTAAGGAAAACTTTTCACTAGCAATGGTACAGAAGAGATATTTCAGTCCATTAATGTAATCCTGTATAGATCTATAGTAGAGACCCTGTGGTTTATAATGTATTATTTAAAATAAATCGAGGATGTCACTGATGTATCACGTCTAATAACAGAGCATTTATGTATAGGCCAATATGTCTTTGGTGTCCATTAGCTAAGTAACTCGTAGTCACCAATTGATATCGTAGTTTGACTCTACTCTTAACTTTATCGTGTTGCAGTCTGGCCTGAGAGAGAGAGAGGTGGGTTGGTAATCTGGGTTGGTGACCTGCATGGGCTACTTCAGCAGGCCTCAATCTGTCAATCCGGTTGACAGCTGAAGAAGTGATGACGTACCATTAGTCAGGAATCATCTGGGCTAAACGGCAAGTCTTTGTTCTTGACACAGAAAACTTGTGTTCCACTTCGATCAGCGGGGAAATGGGGCCCAAGTGAAGCGCCCGTCATCTTGCATTTGTTTTGAGTCGTGGTCCTTGGGCTCCATCGCTTGTTCACAGCATTACGTTGTTAGCTTTTGACGTAAAGCCGCCGCGTTTGGCCATTTCTCACAAACCCGAATCTAAAATATTCTGTTGCGTACCGTGTAGTTGATTTCTAGTTAAAATGGTCATGATTATTTTATTTTGTAACATTAATGGTGGAACATTTGGAGTGGGGGGGTTTGGAGCTCTGCATTTGCAATTCCTATTCCCTTGCATGATTACATTAAGAGTATGTTCTGTCATGCTTGATTAATGCGTCGTGTTTTCCTCAAAACAGATTTAAAATATGAAAACTGACAGAAATGAGGCTATTACAAAGAATTATGAATTTTTTATAATCTACTCAAGGAAAAATGAAGTGCTGCTGCTCAGAAATGCAGAGATCACATGTCTGCAACATCAGTAATCAGTGTTAGCGTGGAAGCCCGCGATGCGTCTTGGTTTTAAGGCACTTCGCCCGGGCACAGACACAATTAACATAAGAGGCGTCTGATCAGTGTTGCCAGCTGTATGTTTTCACCACAAATACCGAGCGTTTGGACTAATTTGTCCACATTTAGCTGTTTTCAACATCTGTTGTCTGATAAATAGGGTTTCGAACAACATCTTCTCTTTAAGGACCACTCTCTTCAGAGTTCATTATAGCGTAGCTATTTAGGTCTTTACAATCGAGGGATTTAAACAAGTACAATAGGCTAGGTCGCGGCTGATTCTAAAAGGTGTTTTCGGGGGAATGTGGCCCATTAATCTCTCTCTGTGAGATATCCCTCATTGTACACTGTCAAGGAATGCTCTATTCATTGAGATATTTAACCTTGTGAAAACACCTCGGGAAGGCAGTTCCGGCTCCTTAGTCAATGTCAATAGCCATTTTTGGAACAAAGCGAATGTGTGTCAGTGTAAGTGGGGACCTCCAATTCCACCGTCGACCGTTTAGCCTGACCGTGGCTGACTGTGAATTAAAAAGAGGGGCCTTTATGTGCGACCCGGCAGCACAAAAGGCTACATCTATAACTTACAGTGACAGGGAGGCCATTATAGCCACCACTGACGGGGCCACCTTTACATAAAAACGGGTGGGCTAATCACTGAGCCGAGAAGTCACACCGGACTGTCGTTTCTCAGCTTCATCCGTATGCAGGACAGGGAAATGATAACAAACTGTACAGGGTCACGGAGGTGCTGCTGGGTCTTGTTAGCGTGTCGTTTCTGTTTCTGTAGATTCTTGGCTGTAGCGCGCTTCATATGGGCTCTATTGTCAAATGAGAGCATGTGTGGGTGTGTGTGTGTGTGTGTGTGTGTGTGTGTGTGCATATTTTTATTGTCCTTTTTATTTTATCCAATATGTGCTGGGACAAAAACTATTGTCTCTGAAAAGTCAGATAAAAGCGCTGAATCGGGGATTTGCTTTGGCAGGAAAGGAGATCCACATGGGTTCGACTGCTGGTGCTTAGCAGAGGACGCTCCAACAGCAAACAGTTATCAGCTGTTACAATGGGAGCGTGTGAGGCCAGTATGAGCACAGGGATTGGTCGCTCTGAGCAGGCTGGTTGCGCACTAATCCACAGTCACCTCTTTATTTGTTTACTAAACTCTATTGGGCGTGAACCGTCAGTTGTCGTGTTTCATCAGATCGCAATCGTTCCGAGTAAATGCTACATGGGTTTGTATTTCTGGCATTTGCGGTTAGATCATGAAATATCCCACTGTTCCGTGAAACAAAACCAGAAGCAAGTGTTTTTGCACTTATCTCAACCATTTAGGCTTGGAAATAAAGTCTTTAATTGCACAGAAATCAGGTAAAGGATACTGTGCATCCTGTTTTAAAAAGGATTTGCAAACCATTTGGACTGACTGCTCTTCATATTACCTTAATGTCTCCCAAAAGGGCAAAGCCAAGAATGAATTATTGATAGGCTTCATATGGATCGCACACTGTGTCTCTACATGGCCTATTAGAGGGCTCCGTTCATTCATTTTCTGCTGGACTGTTGCCTTGAAGAACGCATCACTCTGTTTCTGTTACTTTTATCCATTAGCTGTTAACAATAACTGACTTTACGCAGGTCGCTGAGTTTCCAGCAGCAAACAGTGAAAACAAAGCAACAGAGATCATATTCATGGTTTGCGGTACGGCTGAGATCATAGTTTACTGCCTGTAATTTGACCTTTGACTTCTCTGGTTAGGCTTTTTGTTGCATCGTCCATTTAGGCTCTTCTGCTTTCTGCTGGGAACTTCTAAAAAGGGAGGGGGCATTTTCTGGTGAAATGATAGTCAGGATGATAATTGAGAAGTTTAAAAACAGAAATCGAATTGTGCACATATCCCTAGGGACTAATACTGAACTACCTTATAAAAGGCCCACCAATGATTTACTCCTAAATTCCAGTCATTTTCAATACATTATAGTTTCCAAATTGTGTTTAAATTGAGTGTAGAGGAGTAGAGGCCATTAGGAGATGCAGAAATGAAGATTATATTTAAATATTCATGCACTCGGTACCTTATTATTGAATCTGTACACTAACAAAATCAATATTAAGTGCAGTTTGACATAAATGTATTTATGAATTTCGACTTTCTAAGTACTGATGTTTTTTCACTCAAAAAAGGTTGGCATAATGCTGTAATGATATCAAAACAGAGTGTCAGGGTGCATTAGGCTGAGCATGAGTTTATGAACCCCCACATAAAACCTCTGGAGTGTCCTCGAAGAAGAGCTTACTGGGCAGAAATGTCGCATTTCACAAACATCAGTCATTTTATAGGTCTATATCACAGGGCTCTCTTGGGCTGTTGTTGGTGATAGTCAGAGAAAGATGCAGTCATCTTTGTTTGTCCCAACGAGATCTTCACGACAAGCCAACTTGTGTTAGGGTCTGTGAGTTGGACCCTGTAAGATTGAATTAAAATGGCTGCCTTTCTTTCCATGTCTCACCTGTGGCGTTGTCATGTCCTTGCTTAGACAACAACACAATGTGGGACTTATTGCACAGTATAATGGCGTGCTTGGGACAATGCTTTGTTGGCGTGGGTCTTAAATACCAGCATAAAATAATTGACAAAGGATGGTGGATTAAATTACAGGGTAATAAACATATCCGTTAAATTCCTTGTTTTCATTCACGTCAAGTCAACACATTTATATTGTGTTATTTTTTTTAGAGCGCTCGAATAGCAACGTCTTAAAAGATCTCAAGTGATACCAGACATGCTTTACACACTGTATAAATATCTTGAAATACTCATTTGCATAACTTCAACTAAAACATTTTTGTCCTTTGTTTATGGAAAAGGAAGCCAAGTTAAAAGGTTCTTTATTGGGGAAGTCACATCTCTGGACACAAGATGATGCTATAAAAGCATACGACATGGAAAGGCACACAGTTAATCTGACGTAAAAGGGGGAAGCAATAAATCAGCGAATCATAGCCGTCCACCCCGCCTTGAAAATAATTTAAACAGATTCAAAAGCTTGATTCCACGCGGGCCTGTCTGTTAGATACCTTATAAATCCTTTAAGTGTCTCAGACACAGAATACAACCACAAAACCTTACTGGGAGACACACAAGTGATGTCCTGATTCTGCCAACAGAGAGGATCCTGTAAGTACCAGTATCGGTATTGGGATCACAGAATGGAGACCGTTAAGTAAGTATCAAGGAAGTCGTCCATCCAAAGCGTTCCTCTAATATGTTTTACAGACCTTTTTAGGTCTCTGTTTCAAAACTTGTGGTCCACTAACATGCTGGATTTATAGGAGCTTATCAGATGCCAAGTGCATCTAGATATTAATATTGTTTTAGCAATGTGCACTAACTTCCACCCCCCACCCTCAAAAACACACATCAATTACCATTACCATAAGACATCAATCATTTGTTATGCTTTACGTTGTTATGATTGGATAAAGTGGACAATGATAAAATGTCATGTATCAGTGAATTTCTATTGGCTTTTGTAGATTTCAGATTGTTTTCCAGGTGATATTTTGCCTGACAACAGTACGATAATAGAAGTCTTGCCATTGAATAAATGTGTGCAACTAATATGTTATAATATTAGAATATAAAAACATATGTACTTTATTGTCTACTGTTAAGGACCTAAAGTCATCTCAAGTTATGGATATGGCTGTTCTAGGTCCCATGGAGGGATAGAAAGTCCTCAGTAATATCTACACATTTGTTTTCATTCATTCTGTTTGTAGGCATGAATGATTCAAACAATTTTGACTTGGCTTTCGATATAAAGATAACGTTTATGCTGCTAACATGTTTGGCAAAGAGAGAAGTCACTTCAGCTGTACAATTCAGCATAAATGGACTGCATTTATATAGCGCTTCTGTATTATTTGTCCCACATTCAACCAATCACACACACATTCATACACTGATGGCGATGTCAGCCATGCAAGGAGACACCTGACCACCGGAAGCAGTTAGGGTTAGGTGTCTTGCCCAAGGACACCTCGACACTTGGTGAGGAGTAAGCGGGGTTCAAACCAGCGAGTTCTTGAACACCTATCTCCCCGCTCCGCTATTAAACTGGCAACAACGTGTGTTGTGAGATCTTTGACAAATCATCGTAGGGATGGGAAAGATTGTTATATGTGCATAAATAAAGAACTCTTACATTTGCATTACAATTACATATTACAAAATATTGTGTGCTACTTCTTAGCGCTTATCAAATCCACATGGTTCAAATTTGGCAGTATCGTTTGTTGTTTTTCTTTTTTGTGTTATTTCAACAAATTGCAATAAACAAAATAATGAAATTAAATTAAATTAGGCTATAGGGATAAAGCTTCTTTAGCATAAACTCCTTGATTCTAGAATGTTTTTCAACAGCAGTCATCCACCTCCCTGCCATTCCCCCAAGAAATGGATTCATAAAAAACGCTCACGCTAAATGAAAAAAGAGCACCATAAAGCTGCATTACTTTGGAGTACAGTGGACGGCGTTCACCACCATTCCATCCTTATCAATATCTCTCTTTGTCTTGGAGTGGAGCGCTCTCTCCTTCCCCGGGCCTCTTGAAACAAGGCATAAAAGTCATAGAAAGAGGCTCAATCTGTCATTCTTGTTATATAAGATAAAGGTCTTTAAAAGCTAAAGGTCCATGCAACGTTTTTTCCCTGTCCAGCCTAACAGCCTTAAAGACTGGTGCCCGAGATTAGCAGTATAAGAAACTATATATTATCCACAGAAGAGCTAAGCAGGCAGAATCTGCCCGTCCGCACATAAGTCAATTTATATTAGAATTTCCATACATACATTTTCTTGTTACCGTCAGTATGCAAAAATGATACTTACTAACAAATAGTGCATAATGCACTGGAGGCAGTGCATCAATAACTACCTTTGAGCCTTAAAAGAAAATGCAAAAAGGAGAGCATAAAAATGATTCATGTAAAAATATAACGCATTAAACATGAAAACGTCAAAAATATAAAGCCGCCTCTTTGCTCAGGAGACAGTTGGCCATTAATCTGGGAAAAAGAAAATGAAATAAAAAGCCTCCATACAGAGCTCCTGTATGTTTCATTTAACAACAAAGTCAGGTTATCTAGCTGTTTACAGACAACTCGCTTCCTCCAGAAAGACCTCTGCTGGCGCGAGAAAGAGACCAGTTACACAAAGATGAAGGTAAAATATCCATCAAACATCCTTTAACATGGGCAAAATAAATATCACTATTTCAGCAAATGCAAAGACACGATACAGTGAGTCGACACCCGTGCTCTTTAAATCTGAACAACTCTTTGAACCAAGGCCTGTGTGCATTCCATATACCACTATTATTACTGAAGACAAACAGTCAGATGCTCTTTTCCTGTCTGCCAGTTTAGGCAAGCGCTCTTTAATGGCAAAACCTGTGAATGCACACCTCCTTATAGGGTTTCTGGTACACCACATAACACGTGTATTTCTCTGTTAGTGGACTCAGATTAGAGCGGATGTTGTGTAGTTTGTGGTTGAGGCACACTGCTGCTTCTGCTGCATATTCTCCCACTGGTTTGACATTCAAGATCGCTCAATTATGTATGAACGGCAAGCAATATCCTTTACCATCAGGCCCCAATGTAACATATTTCATTTTCAAGGGCTGCAGAGCACAATCAGACCCTCTGCGTAATTACGACTTATTAAAAATGATTCCCAATTATCAGTGGATCTGTGGGTTGGTGTCTGAGTCCAAACTGAAAGCTGCTGTACGGTATTACTGTCAGAACTTCCCCACGGGTTGATGATCTGTCAAATAAGATCCATGTTGCGGCGCTTAGATCGCTGAACATCGAATACTACAAATTAATGAAAGGATAATGACATCCGTCGTTGTTCTTGCGTTCTTGGATTGTTGGCTGCGTGTGAACCAGGTTCCTAATAGACGCACATGAAGAAATTCTAGGCTTTCTGTTTGTAAGTTTCACACGGAAGACACTTTCAGTGACTTCTTGCGATACACTTACACGATTCCCTATACATAGGATCTCATAATGACAAGACACAGTTGAGCAGAGAAAAAAAAAAGCGTGAACAGCATGTTTACCCTTCACACAACATGGAGGAATTAAAAATGGATGAACGCCCCATCCATTATTTCAACCTCCAAATGGCAAAATCTGTATAAAGCTCTAAGTATCCGTCTGGGTGAAAATAAATAAATCAAATATGCACTTCAGCATTTCCTGGCCGTTTTCTGCGTGGGATGAAATGTTGTGTTTATCCGGGCTGCATCCTGCTCTTAAAAACTCAACCAGCTTTCTAAGCATATATAAATAAATCAAGAGTTTTCAATTAAGTTTTGCATCTTTTCTGTTATATTAAAAAGATTTAGTCACTTTTTCACTTCAGTGCATGAAATATTTAGATTACTTTCTTAATTTCCTTGGTTCTGTTATCCCTGGTGAATCTTTCCTCCATCGCACGTATCTTAAATCGCTAACACAGTAGTGTCAGGAGTAATTTCACTGTGAAGTCACTAATTACATGTAACATCAACGCAATGTGCCAAGTTTAACAACGTAGCATTGCAAGACAAATGGAAAAATGTGTGCTGAAACAAGGAAAAGAAATACCACATGCATAGTTTTTCAATAAATAATATATACTATTTCCTGGCTAACAACCCCACCCACAACACTTTGTGTCACTGTTCATTTAGATATTTTTAGATATTTGTGACAGTGGATGTCTGTTATTTTTCATGTTTTCTTTCTGTGTTTCACACTAGCCCAGCCTGTCCACAGCTTTCCATGTCTTTACACACATGGAGCACATCTCCTCAAACACACCACCAAGTTGGGCAAGAATGGTAATGAGATACTATTTACGTATTACTCTTTCAAATACTAATAACATTACTTTACTTATTACTGGGTGTTAAAAGTAATTAGTTACGTTACCAGTAACATTAATATATTACTTTCACAATCACTACTCTGTCTCGCCCCTATATAAAATGACAACCTGTGTAACCAGCTCATATTAGTATTGAATCCTCTTTATAGGGACAATAATGAACCTTAGGAGTCAACAATGAGCCAAAGTGAAAACATTGCAGCCTCTCAAAACAGATGATTGGACAGGCTGGTTCAATTAGCCTACCCTAAGTTTGCTAGGACCAGAAATCTCGTTCTTGTAACACAGTAACTATTAGTTACTTGGATTAGTAATTGTAGTATTATTACTGTTTTGAAAATAGTATTTAGTTACACTACTAGTTACTGAAAAAAGTAATAACATTACAGCAATACTCATACTGCCCAACACTGCACACCACTGGCTATTCGTCTGATCGGCCTGACATCATATGTAATGACAACTCAGTTACAACAAACAGTGGTGAAACTGTTTCACATGTAGGCTATTCACGTGGGTTTTGCAAAGTCTCTGTTTATTTTATTGGCTATGCCAAGAAGCAGTAATTGACACTGATGTGGACCACATTGGAAAGAAAAAACTGGTTGTTTTCACCGAGTTGTCTTACTAGGAAATTGTGTAATGTCACTTTGGGTATTTGCCAACCAGATGAAAAGGAGAGGCATGTGCAGTATCTGATATGAACCCTAGGGGGCAGAGGTATGGAAAGGTGGGTATATCAGGGTTCACACGCACACACACAAAACTGAGCACTGATGGAACAGTATGTTCTGCTGACGGAATAGTTCATCTTTTTTTGTGACAAATGGCGGGCAAACAACAATTCTACTCAGGTATAACATATATACGCTAAATATGGACACACCCTGTCCAAAATGAACAGTATGAGTGTTCACATAATGATATATCACAGTCACTTATTAAAGTCACTTATTAAAGGTCACTTCTTAAATGTCACTTATTAAAGGTGTAGGATATGCGTGATGGAGTTCGGCGACTACCAATGGCAGGACAGGTGTTCTCCACATCTTCTTTTCGATAGCAGTGTGAATGCAGGGTTACTCTCTATAGTCTGTTTTTAGATTAATTAACATTCATTTTAAAAAGCTTTATGGTCCAGAGGGGCAATTTGATATATTTGTTTTTTCTCTAAACTCTCTAATTATACCTAGAGCAGTTTTAAATGAATAATTGAAGGATGAGAAGAAAAGGTTATATTCACTAAATAATGTTGCATTATACAACTGAAATGTAAAATCACATTTTAAATATTAAATGCCTTACACTCATTTCTGTGTGAATAAAGAATAACTAAATATGACTATGACAGTTTTGCATATTTACATTGTGTTGCATATTTACATCAAGAGCCAGATATTACAGTATTATCAATATAAACTGGATCGTAACCACTTCGCTGAAAGAAGGTTTGATGTGTAGAGGCTGTGCTGTGGATGTCTCATCAGCCATGTGAATTACAAAGGTGTGAAGTCAAAGGGATGGAAAATCCTATTGTGTAATACCATAACATATATCATAATTAACTTAATGTACAGTGACTATATCTAAAAAATATGTGTGAATCAAATTAGTTTAGAAATAATGAAAACACACTAGAGAAACTGTACTTTACAGTCCCGGCCTAAACTTTGACAACCATTGCCTGGTGTCACGTGGAGGTGGTAATGATGACCCAAAGTGTAGGAATATTGTTGATATGATGGTTTATTGTTGATATGATGGTTTATTGAAGACCGTGTTTGCAAACCAAACTCAAAAACCCAAACACGAATAGACAAAGGAATATAGACAAATGACGCAGCACTGGGCAGGACAAAAGACATGGTATTGAAAGGCAGGGTCAGTCATTCTTGCTAACTTTGAGCTCAAATCAAAACAGTATTGCTCCTCACACGTAGAAATGCATTGTGAATCACGGAGCCAGTGTTGAAGTATCAGATCAACACACAAGCAGAACGGTAATCTAGTGATGAGATATTCGGTGAATTTTACAAAAAGTATATTAGCTTAGCATTTAGCTTGCAATATCTGAATTTACCTTCAAACCAATGCAACACTTTAAGCTAGAATTTAGGCCAGCCAAACAACTTTGGTTAATTTCAACAGTATGGTTCCCTTTTTTACACAGCAATTATATTCTAAATCATTATAACATCTATTGACCCCTTGTAAACTTATATTTACCAAGCTCCAACAGTTAATGCAATATTATTTTAATTAGCACCCCTCTCAAGAATGGAAGAACCAAAGGGCTCGCTGTTTTGTTTTGACTTTGTGGTTGACTGAAGAGTGCAGATGCACTGTTCTAAGATAAAACGTTAATATCTTAATTAAGACGTCGCGTTTAGCTGTTTGCAGGCACAGTCAACGCCATTTCCTGAACCTTTGCCATGGGCGGAACCTACAATGTGTGGTAATATTCACCATGCCGTGAATCAATAAAACAATATCATAATTTCTTCTTTTGTTGTTTTGTTTTTAAGGGCCTGGTCGTTTTTCAAGCTTGACTGATTGAAAGTGGTCTGGCTACTCAAAGTAACAACTGGAAGGGTCTTTTTCTTTGAGGCTTGTATAATGCAGTTTTTGGCAGGCACTCTCTTTGTATTAAATACATTAGTACGGAAATGTGCACCAACTTAAAAATGCTCATGTGAAAAAACATGGAATGTATTAAATTAATGGTCTCTTTTGCCTCAGGGCAATGTTGACTAGGGACCCCCAATGAGTTCATTTTTCACGACTTTGGTTATGCATTCAACACTCTAATTGAATTTCAATGTAAGTTTTACAAAGTCTTTATTACAGCGACTCTTGATGCAAATTGCATGTGATCTGTCGCGGGACTTTCATCCATTAAGTAATTTAACTTTATACACACCTCTCGCTTTTATAAATATTCTTCCTCATCTAAATTGTCAGTTTCTTCTAATATTGGCGCCGTTTATGTGCATTGAGAATCGCAGTCTGTGTGTACATTAGGCGACAATTAAAAGGAACGGCTCCTTAAAAGGCGTAATCGCTAGTCTCCCCATGTTAGGAAAGTGTATAGGACCAGAGTGTTTGGAGCAATCCAGTGTAACAGTAACAGTAAGTTTGCAGATGACTGCACACAGCACATTTAGTCTTAGAAGAGCAGATTATTAGATTCAACAAATGGGCAAGAAAAGGCACACACACGCTACAAAATTCATTACAATCTGTAGGATTCCTGCATAATATTGATTGAATTGGCTTTTTCACTTCAGTTCATGCACATCTAGTCAATCACTGTTGTTGCAAGCTTGTTACAAAATATACTTTTGTGTGGCAGTTGTATAATTACACAATAGCATTCATCCTACCGTGAAAATGCACATTTTCAAAAACAATTTGATCATGTTATTAGAATAATTGCATGTATAGTATGTCTTTATATGCTTAGTCTAAATGTATACAATAATCTTCGACTCCTGCATGTCTACGTAACATAACACTTCTCAGTCAGTCTTTTACTGTAATGTATGTCTCCAGTGTGTTTGATGGTGCTGCAGTGCTCCGCCATGGACCACAATACCTGGATCACGGATCATGTGTTCTCACCATTAGACATTCTGAACACAATGCATGAATCTAACTATATGGCTAAATAACTGAGCAACTGCCACATTCGCGGTGCAGTACTTATAGTACTGTCACACCGGGGAGGTCAAAAGCAGAATTAACTCCAAAGATAATGTAATGTTGAACGTGGCTTGAACAAAGGCTTGAGACACAAAAACAGCCAGTGTAAGGAAAGGACTACCAAAAAATAACAGCTTGTATCTCAGCGACATGCCAAGATGATCAAACAGAACGAAAAATAATGGGCTAAAATGTGGGCTATGTCGCATTAACAAGGCCCAACAAGGCCCAGGTGTGACGCCTCCTTGATTGGTGCTTGGCTCTCAGGTGAGATCAGGAGCAGGACACTGGCCTGGGAGATGATAGGTACAGGCAACACACACAACCAGCCACACACACACACACACACAAAATAGAAGGGAAGGGACTCGCTGGCAGAAGGACCTGGTCGACTCGTGACAAGTACAGTACAGCGGCATATAGCTAAGAGCAGTGGGCGTGCGTGCATGTGTGTGTATGTACTGAGGCTGAATTGACCAGATCCTTAGGAGGAAAAGGCCTGAGCTGACATTTCCCTTGTTGTTTGGTCAGGAAGGGGACCTTGTTGTAAAGATAAATAACCTCGCCGTTTCCATGGCGACGGCGCAAACACCGACACCTGAACACAAAAGAGGGCGAAGACGATTAATCCAGCACTGTCAATTCTGTTTAGTTTTCGGTGAGTGTTTTTCAGGGAAATATGGTTTCAAAACAAGAGGCCACATCCATTTTTCCACAGAGCACGGGAAATCGGATGCCTTTTTTTATTATTTTATTTAACAGGCATGGTTTCATCTTGTGTATTGTTTCACTGGCCCCACCAGTCTTATTGGTAATAGCAATATCTGATACCGTGTTATTTTTTCCTTTTTTCCTGGTTCAGGAAGCTCCTTGTACAACTGTGTTTTTCTGGCCATGGAAAGAAAGGGCATTGTCTTTAAACTCCCAAGAATGGCGTATCCAACCTTTAGCCAAAAGTTAAGGGGAAAACCATCCCCAACATTAAGATAAACAATCACACCGGATTCAGGGAGGTCAGTCACAGTTCATTGTTTTGCACAAAAAAAAAAACCACATTCTTATATACAGTTTAATCAGGACAATTTAACAGTAATAAATACATAATTAATAAAGATGAAACTAAAATGGTCCATTTTCACAATCATTCTTTTTTTGCTTTCGGTGCACCAGCATCGACACTGTCTTGGTTGCATCACTATTGACCACACATAGCAAAGTGGAACCCGTCGGTAAATACTTAAAGGACCACTCCTTAATACGTGTCCCGAGTTACACCAGCAAAACCAATATACTGCTGTCTCCCTGAGACCTGGGCACCACTCTGTACGCCACATAACCCCCTATTACAGCCACATCTGGGGCCGCGATCACACAATCCACCTTTAATCTTTCTGCTGGAGCTCTGGAGCTTGCAGCAACATGTCATACGTCCACCATTACCTCCTTTCCATCCCGCTAACATCAGCTCTTCTCTCTGTGTCAAGGGTGACGTCAGAGCCAAGACTCCAAGGCGGGACTTATCGCTCTAATACGAGAGCAAACGGTATAGTGGCATAATGTGTGGGCTCAGGTAGCAAAGATTATACCCGGTCGTTTAGAAGCCCTACCGAACCCAAGCAGTGCTTTTTGTTTTTATCTCGGCAGTTCTGCCACGCTTTGTTTGCCTGTCCTCTGAAGCCAGGGACTGAAAGAGCAGCCTCAGTGAACCACGCCTGATTAAGATCTAATTGTTAACATTATCAGCCATGGTGTTGTGCCATGCAAGCAGCAGGTAGAGGCCCTCTTAGTGCTGGAAAAGTGCTACCAGCGAGACTTCCCTCACTACACTCGTGTGATCCTCAAGTACTAGTTAGCGCTAAGGTGGCAGGCGAGGAGCCCCCGGCTCCTCGACATCAACAACAACAACAACAACAACAAACAGGAGGTGATGGCGAGTGTTTATTATCTGCTTTAATTGCTCATCATCTGGAGGATCTGACAGTTGTGGTTAATGAGAGAGGGAGCGGAGGCACGCGCAGTTGGCAACACGCTTCATGGTAGACGATGTGTGTGTGCGCGTGGGAGAGGAGACAGCCCGCATTCCTGTTAGACAGCAGCAACGGAGGCACACCAAACACCAAAACGTTTGTTTATCAAATTGTTAAAACAGTCCCTGAGTCAGTTGGAAGGCTCAGTTATCAGCGTCTTGTTAACCTGTGTGTCACGTCGCCTCGCTCTCCAACATTCACACCCCCTTGAGCATGTAAACACACACGTGCGCACGCGCACACACGCTCGCCTTTGCGTGCACGCACTCTACGGTAACGTGATGCAGAGCGCAGACAGGATATTGCTGAAATTGAGTCCTTTTCTCACATTTTCATCTGGCACACATGCACACACCCGCACACACACTCGCACACACGTGCGCACACACACACCCCCCCACAATAACACCTCTCCCTACAGTGCCATAGTGTGCTTCCTCAGAAGCTTTGCCCCCCAAACATTGGACATGCATTGTCAATGCTGGTATAGTACTAAATGTGTGGGGTGGTCTGCACCACTTTGTGCCCCTATTTACAAAGCCTTGGGTCTGTAGAAACACCAAATTGTTTTTTTCAGCACGCACACAGAATGGGCACTTAGAGGGCCGTTAGAAGACATTCTCTGAATTTGACAAAAGGTGTCATAGCTAGCTAGTCAACTTACAGTCGCTTAGCTAGCTTACAATCGCTGTCTACACCTTTAAAGGCACATTCTTATGACCAAAACATACAACCCCGGTTAATATTTTGCAACAGAATTTTCCATAAGTTTATAGGGGTTATGGTGGAGAAGGGCGCGAGTGTAGGAGGTCTGCGTGGGGTGGGGAGGAGTAGAGAGATGTGAAACACGCCCGTGTATGCTGGTTTCAGCCACAAGGGCAATTCCAGACACTCGTTGAGGAATGCACTCTCCTAGGCCAAGCACTACTGAGTTTTATGGGCCTTTGCACCAGTGCAGCACTGACAAATCGGACCAAAGCAAAGTGTAAAGGACACCGCATTTACTGATGCTTCCATTCCTTGCGTGTATAGAGCCAAAAATCAACAAATAATAATTACATTTACTCACAAACCCAAACCAGCGACCAAACGAGCAAGGCTCTTTAAAAGCGAGCAAGGCTCTTTAAAAGCGAGCAAGGCTCTTTAAAAACTCTTGAAAAGCTCCATTCATAAATGTATCCCGTTGAGAAACACGGGCACCTCCTAAACGGGGCATACCCGCCTTACTACAGCTACAGCTTTGCCGGCTCACATGGGAACAATTAGGGGCAAACACAAGTTTGGCAAAGGTCCGTAGCAACCATGCTGCATCTGTTTCTATTTACCTTTTGCACTCGTGCTGCATAATGTCATAAGCACATCTGCTACTGTGCAACGTAACCGTGGTTACATGCGTGGTTGACCCCTGATTCTGTAATTACCCGCCGAGCGAGATGAAGAGGCCCAGCAAACCGCCAAAAGCCCCTGCACTTCCCCCCCACCTCCCCTTCCATCTTCTCCCTCCATGGTTTCCTATTCTTCAAAACATGCAAGGCCAGGCCAGGCTGAGCGCAGCAGAACAGGGTCTTCCCTATTGCAACGTGCTGCGTACACCTGAAGGAACGGCAGAGTCGTACCGAGCAGCATTAAACATTTCTCTTATATGGCCTATACTCGTGATACCAAAAAATAAAGCCATAGAATAGAATAGCCTGGGGAAATATCTGTTCCTTGCACTCCGTTTATACGATCTGTTAGGTAAGATCAAGTACGTTTTTGATCACATCAGTGGAGGAGATAGGAGCATCCAATTTCCTGATTTGCTATGGTTTGATGCTTATCGTTTGTGTGCTTTAGGACACGGGCAACACAGCTGATGGCACTGTCACCTGGTCTCACTATTAGGCCTGTTTGAGAGGCCTGACAATAATGTAGGGGCCTAACTACAGCGTTGTGTGTTGTGCACTGAAGAGAATTTGAAGATCTTCAAAGACACGGAAATAAGAGGATTAAAGCATTGGCAAGCAGCAGATATCTGGCCTTGAAAACAAATAAGCTTAAATATCCTCCTAGCGGCTTAATTCACCTACAACCTACAACATGTACAGGGCACAAATGGTGGCAGGTGGCAACCATTTTGAGTTTGCTTGCTTTGGAAAATGGTGAAGTGTTTGGAGGTTTCTTGACACCTACAGCACAACAAACAGGAATCAGCAAATCAAGACAGACCTTGTTTATAATAATGATGAGTGATTATGAGCAATAACTGTGAAGACCATATATGGATCACTTCACAGAAGCGACGCGCGTGGGGTTGGGTGCCTGCGTTGCATCCCACAGATGTGCGAACCATATGCTCAGACAGAAATTAAAACAAAAAAGGATCTCGGAAACATGAAAGGGATTTCTAACTTTGTAAAGACAGTTACAGGCGATACAGATAGAGTAATGGCCGAGAGAGACCACATGAAAGAACTAGGGATGTTGGTGCACTTTTTGCTCCGCTTACTCCGTTTCCTGCTCATAAGTTCACGGAGCAGATGGAGACCAAAGGCACAAGGAAGTTAGATTTTCTGCCCCACATCCCATTGTATATGATGCGTTTAACTGTGCACTCTTATCATTTACAGGGTCTTTGGTCCATGCAGGGAGGTCACAATAACAAGGTGGAAAAACACACCAGTGGATCTGTAACTTATTCCAGTCCTTTACGCCAAAGACAAGTTGGTTTATAACAAAACAGACTATATATTTGTGTTAGTAGTGGTAGTAAATGCTTAATGGACCACTGAAAACGGTCAAATGGCTCAGATTGATATACTCCAGTTCATACTATCACTTCATAAGAATTCTGTGTTAACTATTAATTACAGGAGACAAAACATGAATTAAGGTTCAGAAGAAAGTAAGGGCAATCTGTCTGATTAAAGAAGATTATATTAAGAAAAATAAAACCTCTCAAGGTTTATATAGCAGTTGTGCTATTCCATGGGCCAAGAGAAAACATGATCAACAGTGTCCTCTGCTGTCAACAAAATGCACTGCAGTTTTACATAGCGATACGTATGCTCAGCTGGTGTCGTTTAGTGTAAATAGGCAATATGAAGTTGTAGTTCTCAATCCAAAATTAATGTGAGTTTTCAGAAAATTACTATTTAGAATGTAACCAAAGAGATACTATTAAAAACATTGCCCAGTGACAAAAACGTTGTCAGTGATGTGTAATATCGTATTTATGAGTGTTAAAATAACACAATGTTTTTTGGGGGTTATCATTAGTACAGCTCTCCACATCATCTTGTAGGCCGACAGGTAGGGTTATACATGTTTATTAAAAGGATGGCTTGTATGTGTCTGGTTAATATCTACCCTGGGGCATAGGGTCAGAGAGTTATGTTTGTATTTCTGCTTGTATAATCAAGACCACCACATCATTGTTCATGGCTCCAAACAGAAAATAGCGTGTGCATGAATTCTACTGAGACTTAAGTGGTGACAACTTTGCTATTTTTTTTTTCATGAATTGTGTTGATTCCAATACGTGGTTAGTTACTGTTGATGATATTTAATTTTATAATTTGGTGGAACCATATTTTCTATAATTTATTTATCAGAAACATTGGATCTGTCCAAACTGTGATGAAATATGCTCAGATGTATAACATCCTCAGTAATATTCAATATGATTGGAGAAGTTCATGTCCTTTGGGTAGACTGCTAGCAGTGACTTGGACATTGCCTTGCTCCCTCCTGACAGATATTTCTGTGATTTCATTTATTTCTAGGAATTGTATTCAGTTGCAGCACTTAAAAGAGTTGTATAATATGCGTCTTTATATGTTGGGTTGGCTAGGTTACTTTTTAAATGTAATACATTACGGTTACTAGTTAAATACTAAAATTATAATACCTGTAATGTGATTATACAAATTGTAATGTAATGGATTACAGTTACTGTTTTTTATCAGTTACTTCCCAACCCTGGCAGCAGTTTTCAGAATAACTTCTACCTTTTCCTATCTCATATACTGTACCTTAAGTGGATTGTGGATATTTGACATTTGAAAACGTAGCCATCCTCTGCATGTGTGATGCTCATAGTCCCCTGGGCTGATGTAGGCTTTATTTGTAAATGAATATCAATATCGCTGTTGTTGCTGATTGTGGTACAATGGTGTTGGGATGCTTCACATTTGTCTTGGTTGATTTTGTTGCATGATTAACAGAACTGGTCCTCGGGAAGTTGTTTGTGTTCAAATATGTTTTGAAAAGGGTTTTTTGAGCAGCTGTAAAACATGTAAAATATGTGTTAGACTATTGAAAATGCTATTTGAATAGTAATATTACAATCCATTCCTCGTGTAAATGCTAAATAGTTAACAATAGCAGATACTGTACTTTAGCAAACACATATCCCTCATGTTTGTACGTACACACTTTACATTTGTTATAAAATATGTATGCTATGATATATATGAATAAATAAAATGTTATACTGTAAAGAATACAAACCATATGCTTTATGTTGTTACATTTTTGACTTTGTAGTAGGCCTACGACAATGTAAAAATTGCAATTGTAACTTATAATTAAACAAATACATTAGTTCCTGATAATAACCAATGAAAACAAGTAAATAACGGTGACAGGACCGCTGCTGATGGAACTGCTAAAAGACAAGAATATATACAAGCAGCTTTTAGTGTTTGGAATTCAAATACCAAAAAATGGTTTCCTACAATAATTAACCACACAGCAGCTATTCACTATACTAATCACATGTGCATTGGAATGCGTTCTCCATGGTCCAGTGCATTTTGAGATGTGTATGTGTGCCTGTGAAGGTCAGTAACATCAACCTTGTAGAATAGCTACCAAACCTCTATGCTGTCTGTGCAGGCCATTTTAGGCGTAGACAATTTATATTATTGCGCTTCTGAACACATGTACTACAATTTTTTTTTTAAAAGATGTGTTATATATTTCACTATCTGTTATTATTATTCTTAACAATTGTAAACATCAACACCAACCTTGGTCTGCTGGAACAATCACCTGTACACAAAGTCATGTCTCATGGACAGTATAGGCTACATGTATCTGCCTGGATAACAAACCCACTGCTGAAAGGCAGTGTTTGCCTTAAGTTATTGTTATTTGATTTTTTTAATATAATAATAATATGTAAAAAATATTTTTTTATTATGACGTAATTTTGCAATATTGTGTATATAGGTGAAATACTGTATGTTGTTCGATTTGAGTCCACCCACCCTTTGCATTTACTGTAGTTTCCTTGCACTCTGTATGGATACTGATTTTGCCCACTGATGTGTAGTGCCACCACGTGGACACCAGGGGACACTGCATGCTAGTTCTTACTCATCGGCCTCCCCTGGAGGACTTTTCTGTGTTGTTGGGTGACACCATAATACAGACAATATTAGTATTGGGATGTAACTGATTACATTTAATCAGATTACCAAAAAAAAGTAACTGTAAGCCATTACAGTTATTATCTAAAATAGTGAACTAGTTGACTACGTTCAAATTTAAAAAGGAAATTTGCAGAAGAAAAATGCATGTTCTCTTAAACCTTTCATTAACATCAACCAATAATTCAAATAATGTCCTACTTTAATCTGATCCCCTGAGCAACATAACTGGTCACCAACAAAGATTTGGCACATCAACATGGTAAATTGCTTTGGATGGCATTTCTAAAAACAATGTTCAGGTGTGTGAAGTAATCAAAAAGTAATGGAAAGTAATCCAAAAATTAAATTTCTGGTTATTATTTTAGTCTGGTAACTATTACATTTAAAAAGTAACCTACCCAACACATCACCATGAAAGTTTTTGCCTCTAAATCTATTTACACTCTCCACTAAATTTAGCATTAGGACACTGTTGCTAAATGGATTGAGATTCACATTACAAGCAAACTCAGTGGCAAAGCGGTGATGACAGTGAAGATCATTATTCTATAACAGAATAGGTTTTATGATGAAAAGTGTATGACCTATTCATCTATTGATGAAATTATCTGCTAAATGTTATTAATGCAAGCTCGTTTCAAAGTTGAGCACATTGAGGCTTATATCCGCTGTTGGACTAAACAACAGCCATACTGTGAGCCTATTGTTGTCAGGGTCTTTTTACAGAAATAATCCATATACAGCCAGATGTTTAGGTGTACATACTTCATCAGCAGAAATCAATGCAGTGCCTCTTATTAAAAAAAGACAGCCACCATGCTTAAGGCCTGACAGCCAAAGTAGCCTGAGAAACAATCCAAGTCTCTTTCTAAACTATTTTTTTTTTTCTGAAATAGGCATAATATGAATTACTGTGCCACTGGAAATTGCAAACAATAAAAGGTGATGTGCCAAATTGTCTTAGCATACATTTCCACCTAAAATAGCCTATAGTTTTAAAGTCATAATCAGAATAGGCCAAAAATAATTTTGGGTTAGAGTAATGGAAAGAGACTCTTTACGGGTCGGCTATGACATATTTATTTGTGAAAGGGTTAAGCCTTCTTGCTGACAGTTTTGCATGAGCATAGTCTACTGCGAAAGGCGAAGGCAGGTTTTATGACGATTATTCTACCAGTCGAATTGTGCTTCATCGACGCACTGCCGTTAGAGCGTCATTTTCATGCTGGAGACAATTACCATAGATTTATGATACACAATCTGGATCTCTAGCTAGTACTTTTATTGCATGTTTTTAACAAATGTATAAGGCTTTAAGCTTCAGGCTTTATTCATTTTACTTGTAGAATATTATTCTGTTAACCTTATTCGCCAGGTTGTAATTTAACATTTTATATAATAATGATTTACATATTGTTAACCACAATGTTAACAACAATTTAAATATTGTTTGGGCATATTTGTAATTTCCCCGTGCCCATTCCCGAAAGAGTGTGTAGGCATTTATTACGTTTGCAATGTATGCAACAAGTATAACTTTATGGGATCTTGGAAACGGGAACAATGAACACGTAATGTAGCAATTTTCGATAGGGTGAATATTCTAATATTAAGTACAATGTAAAAGTAAAATTTAAAAAAAAAGCATTTACTATATAAACCTTAAAGCTATTATTTGACATCGAAAATAGCTTATGAAAAGCATTACCTATATTTAAATAAATATCGTACACCAACACGGTTCCTCTGAGTCGATGATGTCATAGGAAGAGGAGCAGCCATTTTGTTAGCTAGTTGGATGCTATGAGCATTAGCTGTTATGTGCACGTGAAAATATATGATTTAGAAGTGAACTCTGTTAAGACGAACTACATTTAAGTATTGGTTTGTGTGTAGTATTTTTGCATTACGGGTTTGAGTTTGATTAAGAACCGCGCTTGATTTGAGTGATAACATACTGCGAATGCCAGTGATTCATTCATTTTTAACCAAGCGTGTCTGTGTTTGCTAGCTCAGAGTTAGCTAGCCAACTGGACGCGCTCTTGTCTCTATAGAAGGACCTCTGCGCTCATGGCCGCCAGCTATCGAATTTAAAACCGTGTTGTGTTAGTGTATGCGTTGTCTGCCTCTGTTCACCGAATCGGTCCGTCTGCACGTATAGCTACGTTGGCATTTTAGGTAGTCGAACTACTTGGTAGGCTACCTACGTGTAATCCGTTCAATCACATTCGTATACCCTCCCGATATTCAAAATTGAGCAACACGACCAATCTGAAGCCATGTCCGAATTGTATATTCGAGTGGCAGAGGATGAAAACGAAGAGCCGATGGAGATTCCCTCTGAGGATGACGGCACTGTTTTGCTGTCGACGGTAGCAGCACAGTTCCCCGGGGCGTGCGGCCTACGGTACAGAAACCCCGAGTCCCAGTGCATGAGAGGGGTCCGGCTGGTCGAAGGCGTCCTGCACGCACCGGAGAGCGACTGGGGTAACCTGGTGTACGTCGTCAATTACCCAAAAGGTGAGCCTGGTTCTATTATGAATCAGTGGGATCTTGTGTTGTTTTATGCACAGCAGCTTGTTTAACTGCAACCAATTGCTGTTGACAGTGAAAAGGCTCGTCACTAATGCAAAGTTTTGTCCATTGATTCTAGACAACAAGAGGAAGATGGATGAAATGGATGCTGCCTCAGCTGTGAAAATCAAGAGGGGCTTTCAAAAGACCTCGGACCTCATCGTCCTCGGCCTTCCGTGGAAAACGTCAGAGCAGGACCTCAAAGATTATTTCACCACCTTTGGCGAAGTCATCATGGTGCAGGTGAGATGTTTGTTGTAACCAGCAGTAACCCACGTCGTGTTCTTATTGAATGTTCTCGGTTATCTGGAGTAACCGTTCGGCTTTGCTTCACAGGTGAAGAGAGACGCAAAGACGGGGAACTCAAAGGGGTTTGGGTTTGTCCGCTTTACCGAGTACGAGACACAAACCAAGGTGATCTCTCAGAGACACATGATTGATGGAAGATGGTGTGACTGCAAGCTTCCAAATTCAAAGGTATGTATCAGCCACTATTGTGTTACACTTTAGCTATTAGGGCTCTGATGATGAGATGACAATACATTTTTGACTGTTTTTTAGAGAAACTTGAATGCATTTTGTTTACTGTTTCTTCATGGTGACAAAAATACATTGTTGATTTTATTGGCCTAAACGGTAAATATTTGATTAAACATATTTTTTAGTGCCCATGGCCTAATTTGTCTCCGCAGTCCGGGCCCGACGAGCCCATGCGCAGCCGCAAGATCTTCGTGGGCCGCTGCACCGAGGACATGACCACAGACGAGCTGAGGCAGTTCTTCATGCAGTACGGCGAGGTCACCGACGTCTTCATCCCCAAGCCGTTCCGCGCATTCGCCTTCGTCACGTTCGCCGACGACCAGGTGAGCCCCCCCCTTCCCATCCCCCACCCCCCCTCACATTTCCTCAGGACGCCGGCGGGCTTCTGGTGTGCGGTCAGAATGCCTGTAACATCACCTCTCCCCCCCCCCTCCCCTCCTTGCCTCCAGGTGGCCCAAGCCCTGTGCGGAGAGGACCTGATCATCAAGGGTGTCAGCGTGCACATCTCCAACGCGGAGCCTAAACACAATAATAGTAGGCAAATGATGGACCGAGGGCGGTTCGGGGCAGGCGGGTTCGGGCAGGCCTATGGCAGTAGTCGTGGCGGGCTAGGGACCAGTAGCAGCGGGGTTAACTTCAGTGCGCTGGGCCTCAACCCGGCAATGATGGCGGCCGCACAGGCGGCCTTGCAGAGCAGCTGGGGCATGATGGGTATGCTGGCTAACCAGCAGGGCCAGACCACCACGGCGGGCACGGCCACCACCACCCGAGACCCCACCTATAGTTCTACCAGCACTAGCTACAGCAGCCCTACCTCCGCTAGTCTGGGCTGGGCGGCGGGCACTAACCCTGCCTCCAGCAGCGGCTTCAGCTCTGGCTTTGGCACGTCCATGGAGTCCAAGTCTTCTAGTTGGGGAATGTAGGAGGGGGCTGGGGGTTGGAGTGGACGCCATTTATAGTAACGTTAATTTGTTTGGGTAAGTATGTTTAGGAAGAACGGTCGGGGGGGTGGGGGGCCAATAAACTAGTCATCTTATAATATCCCTGCTTTAAAAAAGGAGGAAAAAAAAACACACGAAGCCTTTTAATTTTAGTGAAGACAAAATTTATACTTGTATGCGATTAATTATGTAGCCAGTTATTGAATGGGTGAAGTGTTGAGTTTTAAATGTAAAAACTGCCACCCAACTTTTTTTTTTTCTCATTTTGGAGAGTTTATTAAGAGTTATTTTGAGATGTGATTGTGCATGCGAAGGCGTGCTTCTCTAGAAACACCCACGGGCATCTCAAGAGCCTCCTTGTCAATTTGTTGAGGGTTAAATGAGCTATCTTGTCTTAATAATCTGTATGCAGTTGACTGTGTGTGTGTATATATATTTAGTTTTTTTTTTTGTTTTTTTTGTTTTGTTGTTTTATTTGATGTTTTTATGGAAACGCCTTCATGAAAATCTCTTCTGCAGTTCAACAACTCTTTTCCAATTTCCCGGGAGGAAGCGCCTCATGGGCAGCAATGTTCGACCGATCTCAGTATCAGTTCCCCTCTTCCAATGTGTAAATGCTTTGCCATCCAAGAACACAGCTTCACTCTGCATATACTGTGTTGGACGGTGGGTGTTGTCTTTTTTTCCCCCCCCTCCCTCTCCCCCTTCCTTTTCATGGATGTAACGAATCTTGTCTGCTCTTAACGGCTGTTGAGGTCAATGAGTGGGACTGGTGGTGGTCGTAATGAGCGACTGAGAGTGGGCGAGCGAGCGAGAGCCAGATGAGAGGAGGAACGTGTGAAAAAGGACTGCTTGTGTGGGGTTTTTTTTTTCCCCCTTTTTTTCCAAGAGCCAAAATGCCTGCGAGTTGAAGAACCTGTGGCTTTGTGCGAGTGTGAGAGGAAGAAGCCAGTGTGATTGTGTGTTCCTATTGACGCCACACAGGACTTTGTATTGCATCTCCTGATGTCCGTCCCATAGACATTCTTTTTATTTTAGCTGATTTGCCATCAGGCTTAAATCTAAAAACAAATAACAAGCATAACGGTGAATGTTAATTAGCGCTACGAGTATTTATATTCTCTCGTAGCTTTTTCTTGCTGTCTGATTTCGACACGAATGCTGTGTATGGTGCGTGTGCTATATTTTCCTACTTGTAGCCACCCCCTTTTCTGTGTGATAATGTGATCTGTTGGTAAAGTCTGTGGGGGGTTGGGGCGGGGGAAGGGGTTACTGGGGAGTGTGTAAATGTATGGCCTGTGTACATGAGTTCTGTGTGACACCTGAGGTTGGATTGGCGAGTGTTTGACAAGTCCCCATTTTGAAAGTTTGTGTTTGAAGTGGTTCTGAATGCATTTTCTATGTTTTGTGATCTAAGGGAAGTCTCAAATAAAAGTGAATTTGACTAGGTATGGTGCCCTGTTGAAAGTGATTTCTTTACCTTTTATTTTTTATTTATTTTTTTTTTTAACATTATCATTAATTGAACTGCCAACACTTTAATTCACATATATAGGGACCTTGGACATGGCCAGACCCCGGTTTTCGTCTGATTCCAGATTGAAGTCAATTTTGGAGAAGGCCAAGGCTGGAGTTTGGCGGATTAATGGGTGGGCCAACGCAAGCCGACAATGGATATGCTGCAGGAATGCCTTAATCCTGAAACAGGACCTCTCCAACATAATACAAACCTTTGGACCCCCTCCCAAACTTAGAATGGACCATACAAAAATTGGCCAGAGGTATTTATTAATGAATGAAGCTTCTAAAGTAGAACCGAAAATCAAACCTAGGGTTCTGCATGCCTGCAAATCAGCAATGGTGATGTCTACTGTCCCTAACCCCTGGTGTTAAATGTATTGGATAATTTGTGTTTTGTGTATTTGATTTGTCCATATAATACCTCTTTAATTTTTGTAGGAGTTAGACTAGTCATTTATATGTAGCATTATTTCCATCTGGTTGTTGAAAAAAAAACGTTTCCAATGTAATACTGGAATCATAAGCTACTTTTGTTTTTGTTTTTCTTGATTGTAAAGTGTCTGGAATGTAAGACAATTTTGCAGGGACTTTGAAAATTGTTGATTGAACATGCCAGCAGGAATTCCAACTTTGTGTGTTGATTATTGAAGCCTTTTTAGTCCTAAGGAGTGTATAATAAACGTTTCCAATTTTTAACCACCTGTGTATCTCTCACTGTAGATACGGCATAAATAAACTTGGAACTTTTCATACCTGCCGTTTTTGGTCTAGTACGCTCTTCGGTCGTCTGGGGGCGCTGTTGTGTTGAAGGGGAAACATGGTTGTAAATAGGTTCCATTATCTGACCTATTGCGGCTGCTCTTTCGTACAGTAGCCTATTCGTGGTCTGGAAGATACTCATCTACAAGGAAAGTTTTCTGCCTAAAGCATAGTAAAAAAATAAAAGCAGAGGCTACTGAAAGATTAAAGTATTAAAATACTATTATTCCTGCTGGATGTTATCAACCTAAAGGCACATAACAGCAGTCAAACGAAATGAGCGTAATTTTGATGTTTGGAACTATTAGATCACAAGAGAAATATGAACGGGTCAGAGCCTACTAATCAAATGACGATAGCCTTACGCATGCGAATTTTCTGTTTTGGTGAATGTAACTAGCAATTCACAATGGCTAGTGAGCCCTTAATGCAGACTGATTCTCACTAGCCATTCACTATGGCCAGTGAGCCCTTATTCCAGACTGATTCTCACTAGCCATTCACAATTGCTAGTGAGCCCTTATTGCAGACTGATTCTCGCTGCAGTCATACTGAAACTCGCGAGATCAGAGCATACAATCTTGGCGATGAGATAGATCATTGTGTTTTGTCTCAAGTGCCGAAAATGTTAAAGATATAGCCATCCTAATATTTCGATAAATAGCCTAGGCCTATGTGCAGAATACAGGTAAAGCTACGGGTTAGTGAGATCTTATCGGGGTGTTTAGATGAGTAAATATATTTTCCAACTTCTATTCATTGTTTAACCGTATCAGACTGACATTTTGGGCGCCATCTAGTGGCTATTGATCTTGCCAAGTAAGCATAAATGGGCCCTTGAGTGTAACCTTAATGGGAATGTAAATAGAAATATTCATGATTTGGCGCAGACAGGCAAGTTACCTTACTGAGACAGAAACGCGCAGTGCTCACTTTTGAGACAAAGGACCATATAAGCGTATAAAGGGCTTGACGTCTTTATTTAAGACCAATGACGTACAGTGCAACAGTTCACATTAAGCCAACAAGACTGTCTACTACTGGTAAACACTAGCCTGGTAAACTCAGACTTGATCATAATTAGAGGAAAACACTGAAAACACCATTATCTCAAAAGGACAATAATTCAACACACAAGTGTACTATGATTCATGTCATAAATAAATATTTTTAGCTGTTTAATGTTGCAATCCGGTAGAATTTGGTCTCAAATCATCAGGCCTGGATGTTAAGGAATGTCGTGTCCCATAAGCCTCTTTCGTCGATAGCTGCTCCTTGCTCTCGGCCTTCTGCGTTCCCCGACTGCCGGTGATGTGTCGGTGATCAGACATTGTAGGAGGAAGAGGATACATTTCCTCCATGGCCCGTCCAGTTGGTGTGGACAAAGGTGCCTGGCTTTGACAGGAGTTCGTACGTGTGGGCGCCAAAGTAGTCTCTCTGGGCCTTCGCAGCAAAACACAACCCCAGATATTAGTCTCTACACCAACAGTGAGTCGTACCTTAACCTCAGGGTCAGACCGAGAACTACATGCTACTAAGATTGAATAAACACCACAGCTTAGAACACATACATACATTCTCAAAATGCATGTAAATTATGATTTTAATCCCATTCTTAACCATAGGCTCATTGGGTTTCTACGTTTACCTGAAGGAGGTTGGCAGGCAGCATGTCATGCCTGTAACCGTCGTAAAAGGACAGCGCTGTGGTGAAACAGGGCATGGGGATTCCATGCTGGACACCGGTACTCACTGTTCTGCGCCACGACTCCTGCAGAAACGCCTTCCATTAGTATTAAAGGAAACTCACTGCAATTAAACTACAAAGAGCAGAAGCTCTTCCAGAGAAACAACTATTTTAGAGTGTGGCTGCGTCGGTGCAATAAGTCTGCTTCTTCGTACCTGACAGTCCTGCACAGCGTTATTGAAGAACGAATCAAGCAGCAGGTTCTGCAGCTTTGAGTCTCTGTCAAATGCCTCCTTGATCTTCCCCAGGAATACACTGAAGAGGATGGCCCAACATTAGCTCAAAACAGACAACTGAAGGGTTCGATCACACCGAGACGCGTTGCTAGAAACGCGTCGCTAGCAAAATTGTTTCCTATGGTGCGGCGCAACTGGCATGCACTTTATAAAACAGCGCAGCGCTTCGCGTTTTTTCAGACGAGCATAAAAGTTCCAATATTCTCAACTTGCTGAAAAGTTCGTCAATGTGACAGTTGGCCCAGGCAGCCGTTCCCTTTGGCACAGGCAGCACATCTGCGTGATCATGGCTTTATCGACGAGCTTTTGAAGCAACTGCGCCTTTAGAGACGCGTCTTAGTGCGATCAGGCGCGAAGTCAATAGTAAGATACATGCATTAGTAGTCATTCTGACCTGATATTTGAAGTCATCAAAACAAAAACACCTCTGTCCCGTCAATGCCAAAGGGTGTCCCCTCAGAAACGTCACAACACATTAGAAATGCACTGCTAAGGCTAGAGTTGCAAGTAGATATTTGCTGAATGACAAATTGTGTATTAGCTTTCAATCGCTGAATAATATATCCAAAAACAAGTCAATATCTTTTCGAAGGCTGGGCTTTAACAAAACATGCGAGTTTATGTTGGGGTCATGCAATCTCTGCTGAACTAGCCAGTTTCACAATAAGCAAACCCAATCTATTCAGCGTTGTTTGCCCTTTAAACTACTGTAGGTCACTCCAGAATTACAACATAGAAAAATTAAACCTCAAGTGAGAGACATTAAGGGGCGGCATTTCTTTTAAAATTCAAATAAAACCTCCTCCTGTAAATAATATAAATAAATAAAGTAAGTAATAAGTAAATAAATAAAATACAATTTACGAGAATCAGGCTTTCAGAATGATTTCCACACTCGTGAAGCTTTCCCAAGCACAAGCCACATTTTCAACATCATTGTCACAGACATTGCTGTTGACAGAGGGTTGCACATGGCAGAGTGGCCTGATGCAAACACAGTCTCCAGGGTTCACCGCACCTGCGGATAATGCACCCCCCCCTCCACATCAGGGCGATGGCTCCATAGTTGAGAGACCAGCCAAACGCCTTGGCTGCCTGTCTGAGCAGCATGAATCCCTGGGCATAGGAGATGATCTTGGATGCATAGAGGGCCTGTGGAGGAAGAAAACAAAATAGAAATATGAAAGAGTCTTCATAAAATTAGAATACATGATATATATGTACACACACACACACACATTTGCCAATAGTTACGTGCATTACCCTTCTGATGTCCTCGAGGAAGGCAGCCTTGTCGCCGCTGAACGTGGCCCCCTGGGGCCCCGACAGACTGCGGCTGGCCTCCACTCTCTCCTCCTTGAGAGAGGACAAGCACCTGGCAAAGACAGCCTCTCCTGAAAGAAAATTAGCAGAGAGAAGCTTGTGAGCAGGGGTCAGGGGTCAGAGACTCGTCGGCAGCACAACCACTGTTTTCCTATGGTACAGCGCGCCTGGCATGCGCTCTACTCGAGCCCTGTGCATCGTGCTTTTCTAGCAAAAAAAAAAAAGTATTGCAAAAAATATTTAAAACATTTAAATTGTTAGGGCTGGGCAAGTTAACGCATTAATTAATTAACGCTGACATTAACGCAGTAAAAAAAAAAATTAAAATAATTATTTTGAAAGTCCGTGTTGCTCACTGGCTCTGAATACCTGAATACAGACAAACTGGATCACATGAGGGGTGGGATGTTGCGCTCACATGAAATTTGGAGAAAGACACCAAGCTGCTAAGCTGCACTGCAACAGACACCATGACACAACAGCAAATGTGTCATGACTCAGCACATTGAACGCTGGTAAAGTAAGGAACGCGTAAAGAGAAGTGGGGGGGGGGGGGGGGGGGATGTACACTTAAAAGTGTCAAAAGAAAGGGGAAATAGTTTGGCAAGCATTGCTTGCTTAATATTGCCACAGCTAGGTAATGCAATGACAGGGAGGTGTGGAGAGAACACACACACAATGTGGAATATGACCCTGCTGGGTGCATAAACCACCCCCCCGTACATTGCACCTTCCCAACAATGGGGCCTATTGTTTCGCCTCAGCTCTCTCGCAGCACTGACAGGCACAGCTAAAGTGAGGCGAAAGGCAAAAAATATAAATACAGACGTAATTAAAAATATGAAACTCTTATTAACTGTAGCATGCAAGGCAAGATAGCTAAACAAGTCTGCCACAACTGTGGCACTTAAACTGACGACAATAGTTTGTCCTGGGCTAACCTGAACACGAAAAAAAGGACCAATCACAAATCACCCTTGCGTGACTGGAGGTGAGATAGCAAATATAAACATCTCCTTAGGCAAAGACAAACAGTCAAGAGATCACATTTTCTCCAACGACAGCCAGGCTAGCATGACACTACGCCACACAATAGCCACCAAACTAACCTTTTATCCAAACATGCTGACACCGGTGCGGCCCGTCATATAACTAGCGCAGAACTCACCTAGACTCCTCTACAAGGAACGACTAGGTGATGTCCCAATCTAAGACGCCTCGATGAGTCCATACCTATCAGAGTGACGGGGGTGCCGTACTCCAGCGCCGATATAGCGGTCCACTTCCCTGTACCCTTCTGGCCGGCGCTGTCGCGGATCTTGGGCAGCAGATATTTGCCGTCCGTGTCCTTGTGTTTGAGGATATTGGCTGTGATCTCGATCAGGAAGGAGTCCAACTCGGTCTTATTCCAACTGTCAAAAGCCTACAAGGTACGAGAGGACAACACTGTCAGCCATTACCACGGTGACTGCGTGTGGGCAGGAAGGAACGGGTTTTACGGCAGGCGTACCTTGGCCATCTCATCATGGTCCATCGCCAAGACGTCTTTCATCAGGTGGTAAGCCTCACAGATCAGCTGCATGTCGCCATACTCGATGCCGTTGTGGACCATCTTCACAAAGTGTCCCGCGCCCTCGTCGCCCACCTGACAAAAGAAATCAAGGTGCAGGTTAACGCAGAAGCAGGTCACGACCTCTGTAAACGTCGGCACAACTGCTGAAGACGCGCAGTTTGAGCCAAACAAACAGACCCCGCTCACCCAGTCACAGCACGGTTCCCCTGTTCCGACCTTGGCAGCAATGCTCTGAAAGATGTCTTTTAAGTGAGGCCTAAGGCAGAACGATGAGACGAGGATTAGATACACCTGTGCGTGTTTGTTTTCCCATTTACCTGTTGTATTTCACTGCTCATGTACAGCACTTTGTTCACCACTGGTTGCTCTTAAATGCACGTTATAATACACGTGGTAAACAGTCACAATGTGCATTAACGTTAAGTCAACACAAAAGGAATATGGGGTGCGATTTGTTAGGGAAAAGAGGGTGTGTGTGTGTGTATATAAAGCATACCAGGCCTCTTTATGCCCGCCTGGCATCAGCGAGGGTCCATAGCGTGCCCCTTCCTCTCCACCACTAACACCACTGCCAACAAACAACAACTTCTTCTCCTTCAAACTCTTACAGCGCCGCTAAACAACACACACACACACACACACACACACACACAATTATATTGTGCCACACAGTAAACTAGTCAGGCAAAGCGGCGTGTCTCTCCGACCTACCGTTGTGTCACTATATTCGGAGTTGCCACCATCGATGATGATGTCACCCTCCTCAAGAAGAGGCACCTGGGCAAAAGACAAACAACGTTTATCACGATAAACCAGTTAGACTTCACTGGGTTTTTCACCAGTCAGGTTAATAGCGCAGGACTGACTGACCAGTTTGTCGATGAAGTCATCCACTGCCTGGCCGGCCTTGACCAGCAAGACGATTCTCCTGGGTTTCTTCAACTTGGACACCATGTCCTCCAGAGACTCTGCCCCGATCACCTTGGTTCCCTTGGCCTCGTTTTGCAGGAAGTCGTGCACCTTCGACACTGTTCGGTTGAAAGCGCACACCTGTTGGAAGAGGGTTTTAATGGGCTATCTTGATGTGACTCAGCAATAAAAGTCTCGTCACAAACACTGAACCAACAACGGGATATAATTAAGGTTTTTGCAAACTCATTATCTTACCACAAAGCCATGATCATTCATGTTCAGAATGATATTCTGGCCCATGACGGCCAATCCAATTAATGCAATGTCTGCTCTGTAGGAGGAAGTATAATAACATTTCAGAAATATGGTCTCAAACTGAGCAATATAATGTTTAAAATAAATACCAACAAGCAAAGCATTTCAGTCAAAGACAAGAGTGTACATTAATAGTAGCTCAAAATAATCTCCAGATAACAGAATCACAATGTATTAACGCCACAACGTATTAAAATCAACGTTCATATTAGACTAGTACTGGTATACGCCAAACATATTGTTGACAGTGCGTAAATCTGTCCATTCTCAAGTCTGAAATGATGAACGAACATAAATATAAACGTTAATAACTTACTCTGCCATGATTCCAGGTACTGTGTAGACCTACGTCTTCAACTAACACACACACACACACACGCCAAAGCACTTTATTTCCTCGCTACTTCCTTGGTCGGATATTGACGTAAGTAGAAGCCTCGGTAAACCAACGCCGAGCTCCGCCAATGGCGTTACAGAATAATGCGACGCGATGTTGTTCACGTATTATCATTGGAGCAGAACTCTGAGCAAAGGTATCAGTTCTTCTATTGGATGCCTCTTCTCTCAATCATAAGCGCTGACCCGACCTGACCGTAGACAAATGCTTCTTCACCACAAAAATGTACCAACCAATATTTTACTTTATTACAGAATAAGTGTACTTTTATAAATCAAAATAAAGGCAGAATTATATCCCATATTAGTTTACTCCAAATGTATCTACCAAATAGCCTAAAAAATGACAAATGTAATGAATAAAATGTTTTGCTGTATAATTGTGCATACATGGCTTTGCTCAAGAGAATAAGCTACATTTGGTTGAAGCAGGTAAATATGCAGCAATCGTATATGCCCAGGCTATATTACAAAGGCCCCATTGAATCTCCTGAAGTTTGATGCATAATAGTGGAACTCACCTGCCCTTTCAATTTCAAAAACACATTTATAATAACCATTAGTGTTACAGACAAAATCTGCAGCAATTTATCCCAGTTTCTTAACTCCCTAAATTGCTCAGTGGGTTGTGTATGTCAGAGGTCTGCAGCTATGGTCTATCTAAAAGAGCAGACTAATTGCTTTTGCATGGGATTTCTTAAAGAGAACCATTACGAAGATGACAGTCTGAGAGTTAACTGGGAATATGAAGAAAAGGGGAAATACACAGCTAATGCACAGTTGCACTTTACTTTTATTGTTACCTCATTCACTAAACAGTTCAATGGTGCAAGATTACCATACACAGAATTAGGATATCTGCATGACACATCTATGCTATACAGCGACGGGATTATAATTATTACAAATACAGGAAACCTATTTACATTTTAATTCAAGCCCCATACAACATAGATATTTACAAAATAAGTATGAAAATGAAACAAATCTGACAGAAAAAAATATAAATGTACAGTGTTATTGTCTTCCCAATTTCTGCTGAGCAAACCCAAAAGGGAATGAAATGAACAGCAATGTCTGAGGGAAAATGAACTGCAATGTCTGAAGGAAAGATGCAAAATATCATGGCTAGTAATTTTTTCTTCATAAAAGGCATTATGAAATTGTGTTACAAAGAACTTCATACGGTCAACGTGGATGTGTTAGCACAGCTACTTCGTGTCATACTCCCTGATAATAGAAAGAAAATAACAATTCAAAGAGCGAAAATACTTGTTATGACTCATAAATAAATAGCGTGAACAGGCAAATAATGAGGAAAAATCCGTAAAGATTAAAAGCAAACTTCAAATCAAGCCACTTTCTAATAAAAAAAGAAGCGTCAATGTAACCCATCTCCGTAGTACAGGGTGCAACGAGTTACATTTGAGTTATTTCTTCCCCCTTTGCAAAATGCAGCACCACACAACCACATCCTTATAGTACATTCAACTCTCCATCCGAGGTCAGTCTAAAACACACCACCATTTGGTTAATTCTAAGTAAAACAACTAGATCGCACAGCTTTTCATTTGATCTGTTAGTTATACCATATATTAATGTGCAAAGAGCTGCAACCTAATATATACATTGCAAAAAATAAATACCACAACACCCATGTTTCTCAGCCGATTAGTAGCCAAAATTAAATAGTCGCTCTAACAAATAGTCACATCGATGCCGATATGATACATCCCTTTTGCTCAATACATTCATGAGGTTATCGTAAGCTTTGTGCTTTAATCACTGTATAATTGCTCAATTGTGAAAACTATTTCCCAAACTGAACGTGTTCTAGGTATTAGGCTGTGTCTAAAGTATAATTTATATATCATAGACCTGATTCTCAGAAAAGGACTGAATTTGTGATTCCCTGACCGACAGGTTGGTTGACCTATGGACAGCACCTTTCAGACATTTTCACAGTACCTGTGTTCTAATCTTCAAAAGCAACAAAAATGTTTGGTGGACAATCCCTAGCACAGCAAGTTTATCTAGCAAGTAACGTACACCCTTGAGTTTTCCCCAATCTGAACTACCCTTTTCCTTGAGTACAATAGGCACACTACTGGTTGGTTGACCATAGTCTATACACCCATTCGTACTATTCATAACATGCACTGCTAACATTCAAAAAGACAGAGGCAACATTGCCACGCCGATCCAAAGTTAGCTATGTCGGATTATAGGTGGAAATGACCAGGAATGTATTGAGCAAATACTTCATATATAATCAAATGAGCATATTTAGTCATTTTGATATGACTGGGTTTGTTAAAGCTTACTTGAACAAAAACAAACAAATAAACAAACAAGTGAAGTATTATGGTTACTGTTTGGAGGTCGACATATTCTAATGTAATCAGATATGATAGACTGTACATCTGATCTGTTATCATTCATCTTGCTATAGTTGTGTTAATGTGCAAATTAGGAATCCACATATACGTATATAGCTGGAAAATCTGAATAAATGCCCCTTTTTTACATTTAATTGCAAGCTCTAGTGTAAAATAACTGCATCATATACAATATTCAAAGTTATATATTAAAAAAAATAATAAACCAAACAATTAGCTGAGTTAAAATATTTAATTTCCTGAATGCAAAAAAGAAAATTAAGTGTAAATCTATCGTGGATCAATCCACCTTGTTAAATTACTTAACTTAAAAAATAAAAAAATAAAAACCTGACCCGTTGTCATGACAGCATATAGACCCACATGATATGAATATCATTACACTTATGTCCCCAAGGCAATGTGCCAAAACCTTCATAAAACCTCTACAGGGGTCCAGGCTAGAATGTTCCTTCCCTTAATCCTTTTGATTCCTAATGTTAATAATGTTTCGTCTTCAGTATCACAGGTATGTGTTATGATAAAAAATTAAGAAAGAAAGAAACATCAGTACATGTCAAGCTTTTCTGAGCGACAAACCGTAACAGGCCGGTGTAAGAAAAGTGCTAAGAGCTAAAATATCTTGACAGGAATGTCAGTAATGAGAGACAACTGCAACAATGAGCCTACAGAGCTGTACTGTATATATACAGATGTTCTTGAAATCCTTCTTCACGCACCAATTAGTATCGTCCTGTCATTTTTGGTCCACTTAACCCAACTATGCAGCAGAGGTGAAGCAGCTGCAGGGCAGAAACACACTATGCGCTAAAATATTTTGTATTTTTTACTGCAGACTTATCGATAACAACTGTGTGTTTTTGCTCGAGTCTTCTGCTAACATGTATTCTCTACCTATAATGACAAATCATGTGCATGATTGCTTTGCAAGTAATCACTCACTCACTGACTGACAGCAATACTGGGCTTGGAGCGGTGTATATACAGCGGTGTTGACAGCGGGACGTGACTATTGCATGGATCAGTGGAAATCCAATGGCGCGGTTAAGGAATGAGGACCTTGAGAGAGTTTCTGTTCACCTATGGACTCTAAAGGTGGTGGTGGGGGGTAATAGGGGAGCTAGTTTCATTTTAAGATGAAAACAAGCAGCGGCCTACCGGTAAAGTCTCGATAACGAGCATGGAGAATCACTAGCAGCAATAATTATTGAGCCAGCTTTGTCTTCTGCAGGACTCGACTGTTACTGTGTTTTATGTTGCGAGTAAGCGAACCTGGTCTTCTCCTGAGTACTGATGCAGTTGTCATGCGAGCACAACAGAAAAAAATGAAAAACAAAACCTCTCTGGACAGACACGTGACACTGGTAGGGACTATCTTCACAGACAATTAAGTTAACTAAAAAATAAAGTGGCCCAAACCTGTTTCTGAAGAATCGTGCACACACAAGTTGACTATTACAACATGCTACTAGTTAAGGGGTTTAGGGGACGACAACAAAGCTGAACTGAAAACAGACCGAAACGTCGCCATAGAAACACAAAAGGCCGGGGTGAAAGAGGGGGGAAGAAAGAGAGAGGGGGGGGGTTGAGAGAAATTAAGATGGTTGGGGAAGGTTCCAGAAACCTTTAGTCGCTTGAGAGGAAACTTAAGCCACAGGTCTACGTACAAGAGAAAACCGTCAAGAATCACAATGGCTAATATGTGTTAACACTTGGTAGTTCAAATGCTTGTAAGAAGAATGGGGGACTCTGGATTCTGGCCGAGTCAGTTCTTCACCAGACCACTGCGTCTCCTCGCCAACTTGGATCTGCGAGTAGAAGGACATTTAAAGGTAGTCAGCAATTGTAAGCTAATACACCTTTTGTGAATTTCACCAAATATCCCTCCAGTCCACTAGTTAGTTGTCCGTTCTGTGGGGGAAAAAAAAAAAATCCAGTGTTTCTACAAAGCCCTGGCTCACACAAAAAGCAGTGCAGTCTGCACCACACACCACTATCCCATTTTTTGCAATGCTTTTCCAATGTGTGGGACAGAGCTTCTGAGGGAGCACCCTGTGGCATTGAAAAGACGTTTTTGTTTTGATCATTGCATTCTCCAGAACGACTTCTATGCCTTTAAGTATACTGACCGAAACAATAAGTGTAAAGCTGCATGTTTAATCTGCATAGTTTGTTTATGCTAAAATATTTGTAGTTGAAACCAATAGTATAACATGATATAGATAGATAGACTTTACTGCCCAATGGGGAATTTGTCTTGAACACATTGCACAGTGCAAAATCTTCTGTTCATGAAATACGGACAAACGGTAAAATACATACAAAGATTCCTACATACATACAACCATACATACTGTACATAAATACATACCGGTACCTACATAGTCATTATACACATCACAGAAATCTAATAATTTATTTGACATTTGATCGGAATTCAAAGTAGAAAAACTCTCTAATAAAAATGTAATAAATAATTAAAAATGAATTAATTAGAGCAAAAACTATTAAAATATATTAATGGGATTAACTTCTGGCTATCTTGGCATTAAGGGCTTTACTAGACAAAGGAACAAATTAGTTTTTAAAACGATTGAGTCTGCACAGGGGTATTCTGAAGCGTCTACCTGAGGAAAGAAGCTGGTATTCAGGATTAAGAACATGGGTGGGATCTGAAATTATTCGTTGGGCCTGTGATGAGTGTTTGCTCAAAGATGATCTTCATGGCTCTCTGGGTTAACCGGGTGACCTGAGTTTTCTGGTGTACACTGAGGTTGCCAAACCAGGCTGAGATGCCATAACGCATGATGCTCTCAACTATGGCATGATAGAAGAGCAAAAGCACTTTCTGGTTGACACCAAAGACCCTCAGCCTACGAATGACATGCAGCCGCTAATATGCCAATATAAAAGTGTATCTGTGCTGGTGTTTGAAAGAAAATAAAAAAAATAAAATAAAATAAAAAATGACAGATTGCAGTTACATCCTGTGACCATAGTGGCCGCCATTTGCCAATATATCCTATGCAGGTTTATGCAACGTTAGAGCAGAGCATGCATACCGTATCGTTCCTGCTAGCAGCGGGTTAAAGGCATACAGCCAGTCATTCATGTCTTTGTCATTGTTGGCCTGCAGGAGGATTCCTCTGTGTTTTGTGCACACAGCAAATGTGTTGGGAGTCTGGAGACAAAAACACAAGAACATTCATTACGGCAGCCGTCCCAGAGTATTCTCTGAAGCGAGATTTTTAACAATCAATTCAATTAAAGTAATCAAGACAACTAACGCCAAGGGACAGAAGATCCAATAACCCCAGGGGACAGGCGCAGTCATGTCATATTAAAGCATGACATGTAACTGAACTACACGCTCTGTCCAATACTGATATTATACAGGAAGATATTTAATGGTTCCCAAGGGCTGAGCTGTGCCTTTAAAACTTGTCCTGAGTTTGTCTTCTCTAGTAGGTACACAGCCAGGCAGGAAAACACTTGCACACAGAGAAGAAGAAAATGTAGTCTTGGCATTAAATATTTATATTTCTACAGCGCATATTACAGTGATAATGTAAATGGAGCAGTATAAATGTTCCTCAGTGTGTATAATATATGTAATGAAACATATCCAAGAGGGTTTCTCCGCTACAGACACTCGCAGTCTGTTTGGTCAGCATATGAGACTGGTGGAAATATAAAGACTGAAAGTGATGATTGGGAGGCCGTTCGCTCCACCTGGGAAGTTCCCCGGAGGCTCCTGCAGTGGACAAACACCTCAGGACTATGGCTAGGTATTGGGGCAAGGATCTCACAATGCGACTCATACTATATCACGATACGAGGGTCACGATACTATTGTATGGTGATACATTAACAATATGTTCATAATAATTTTCATACAGAATTGCAAAGTGCTTTAGAGAGAAAAAATACTGTACAATAGTTGGGCTTCCTACAAACAAATACATAAATATAGAGAAAAACATGAATAAAAATAGGAATCAGATAAGGTGTGTGTGTATATACAGTATATATATATACACACATACATACATACACACATATATGTGTATATATATATATATATATATAC
>JAODOY010000022.1:1224144-1236346 GCA_025399855.1 Forbesichthys papilliferus
AGTAGCATGGTGTTTATTAGCATGGTGTTTAGTAGCATGGTGTTTATTAGCATGGTGTTTAGTAGCATGGTGTTTAGCAGTGAGCAAGGGTCAGCAGTGAAAGAGGGCCATGAATGCAATCGGCCAGCAGGACACAATACAGCAATGGAGAAAGGACAGGTGGCCATTAGAAGGGCTGTAATCCCCTCCTTTATGGCCAGGGAACAAGGGAGAGAGAGAGAGAGAGAGAGAGAGAGAGAGAGAGAGAGAGAGAAAAGATATCGAAGAGTTCAGATGCAAAAACCTAGGTGCATCTGACATTTTCTTTTTCGAAATGCCAATATTTAAATAATTTCTTACGTCTTTTGTAAGATATTGCTTTTTATTCAGTAACACACAGCCTTTTCATTGTAAAAAAGGTGAAATGAGTAAACCCAAATATGGAAACTAATAATAAATATTGCTGTTTTAACTTGCTATTTGATACTTTTTTTTAGATGGCAATAGAGGTTTTTACAACTGAACTCTATATACTCTATATATATATATATATATATATATATATAGAGTATATATATATATAATATATATATATATATATTCAGAGAGAGAGAGAGAGAGAGAGAGAGAGAGAGAGAGAGAGAGAGAGAGATGTGAACTCATAGGACAGAAAGCGAGTGAAAGAAAACATTATGTGGAAGTATGAGCAAAAGAGAGCGTTAGAACGGACGATAAACGTTTGAAGGGAGGAGCGAGTGTGTGTGTGCGTGCGCGTGCGTGAGCGCGTGTAAGGAGAGGGGCGTTTGACGCTGCCACGGCGAGGCTCTTTAGCCCCGTCCGTGCGGGCCGCGCTTCAGAGCGGATGTGTTAACAGTTTCAGGCTCAATGGAGGGAGAAATCCCCACAAAGGGAGGTGTACAAATATTGTGGGAAATCCGTCCGCTCTTTAATATTTCATGAAGGCCCACAATCTATTCATGGGACTCCATTCCTTTGGAGGGGCCCGCATTCAGGCTCACCCCGCGGGCTCAATGGGCAGCCCTTAATTGAGTGCCCGCTCATTCTTCCGCCTCCGTGGAAGATTGTTCCCCCGTGAAAGCCGCTGCCTCTTCATCCTCCTCATCTTCTCCACCGAGGGGGCTCAAAGGAGCGGGGGCATGTCTTGCTGGTGGACGGCTGGAAAAAATAAGAAAAGGGGGGAGGTTGTGTGATGGGGGTGGGCTTGGGGATCAAATATGATAATAGGGCGAGAGGTGTGTGTGGGGGAGGCGGGGGGGTTAATCCTAAAGTGTGTGGGTAGGGCTCTTGCTCACTGGCTACAGGGGAGAGACAGAGGGGGTGCATTAATCTAGAAGGCGGGACTATGTGTTTTTATGCCTGTGTGTACCTGTGTTTTAATGTGGGTCTTGGGTCTCCTATAAAGCAGCCTTGGGTCTCCTATCAGTCTTGGGTGTCCTATAAAGCAGCATTGGGTCTCCTATAAAGCAGTCTTGGGTCTCCTATAAAGCAGCCTTGGGTCTCCTATAAAGCAGCCTTGGGTCTCATATAAAGCAGTCTTGGGTCTCCTATTTGGGTCTCCTATAAAGCAGCCTTGGGTCTACTATAAAGCAGCCTTGGATCTCCTATAAAGCAGCCTTGGGTCTCCTATGAAGCAGTCTTGGGTCTCCTATAAAGCAGCCTTGGGTCTCCTATAAACCAGCCTTGGGTCTCCTATGAAGCAGTCTTGGGTCTCCTATAAGGCAGCCTTGGGTCTCATATAAAGCAGTCTTGGGTCTCCTATTTGGGTCTCCTATAAAGCAGTCTTGGGTCTCCTATAAAGCAGTCTTGGGTCTCCTATAAAGCAGCCTTGGGGTCTCCTATGAAGCAGCCTTGGGTCTCCTATAAAGCAGCCTTGCGTCTCCTATAAAGCAGCCTTGGATCTCCTATAAAGCAGCCTTGGGTCTCCTATAAAGCAATCTTGGGTCTCCTATAAAGCAGCCTCAGTGTCTCCTATGGGGCAGTCTTGGGTCTCCTATAAAGCAGCCTTGGGTCTCCTATAAAGCAGCCTTGGATCTCCTATAAAGCAGCCTTGGGTCTCCTATAAAGCAGCCTTGGATCTCCTATAAAGCAGCCTTGGGTCTGGATCATAAACGTTCACCTCATGCCTGCTTTGAGCGCATCACCTGGTTCCATGGGACTTGGGCCTTGTTCTTTAAGTTACCGTGGCAATGCGTGGCAATGCCAAAGCGGGGTGGCGAACCCGAGCGGCGTGCTGGCCAGCGTTGCGACTGACACAGGGGTCTGGGTGTAATCGGGGGGGGGCTTGGAGCGGAGGGCGGGGGAAGGATCTCCAGGGGGCACCATCCAGCTGCAGACCGGTCTCCTCTAATCCCTGATTAAAGGTCATCCTTGCTCCCCTACAAGGGCCTGTAAGGCCCCCGGGGAGCCCCCCCCCCCCCCGACCCCCCGCCCCATCATGTGTGTCCAACAGGCTTAGGGTGACTCATGAAAGATGGAGAACGCCCGCAGAGGCCCAAAGAGAGAGGACCGTCCTCCCGGACCAACCAGCACAGGGCCCTGAGTCCCCCCCTCCCCCTTACACACACAAACACCATGTATACCACGCCAGCTCCCCCCTGGTGAAGTGTGGCAGAGCCATGCTAAATGGATTGGACAGAGGAAGAGATTTAAGGCTCTCATAGAGCCCGCGGTGTGTTTCGGCCCGCTGCACCTCTGGGCTTTGATGGTTTGTTCTCCACTTCACTTTTCGGGGATTTTCTGGGGAGATTTAGCATTTGTTTTTATTGGTTTTTTTTGCCTGCGATGACCCATTTGATATGGGCTGTTATTTATTTTAGTTTACTCAGACCAGTACTGGATTCATTTATGTTATGAAACACTTACCTATGAGTTGTATTTATTCAGGACGGTTGCAGTTCATGTACGATGCGAGATACAGTTATATGACGCAATATCATTCAGAGAGACATGATAATTAAATAATACAATGCTGTTGTATTATTGCTATTGTATTATAACACAATCAATGATACAATGTGATATGAAATTGTTGCCTGTGCTTTTCCTTGTTCTGACTAATCTTAATTTCCCCGACGAAGCAGCACACAGCAGCACATCTGCACACGTCTTCAATGCTTATGCAATATAACCAATATGACTTAACAGAACAGATGATAAGGCACAGGCAAATGTCCATTATTTTTCAAAGGTTGAGTCTGTAGTTTACCGCTAATCGCACCACCACTGGTGTCTCACCAGCTACATTACCTCACCAGTTATTTGTTGACAGAGAGCTTTAAGACTGACCGACGGCGGTCATACAGGGGAGAAGCTGAGATGGATCCCGTTATATGATTTCACTTTGCTTGTTAACCTAACAAGTGTGGATGATTAAATTCTGTGAGCTAATCCCTCCCCTCCCTCCTCCCCCCCTCCCCCGGCAGTCTACAGGCTCAAGGGGGAAGTAGTTCCGGCACAGTCTAATCCAGGCATCTCCGGGCATGGGACAAACTCACCGCGCCACTCCAGCGGTCCTTTGTATTAGCCGGTATTAGCCTTGAGACAGCGGTGGGCACAGGACTGAGGGGACCCTCCGCTGGCTGCTCTATAAGCTCTGGGAGGGGGGAGTTTGGGGCCTTTAGAGGGCAGAGGGAAACTTCAGGGGCTTCTTAACAATCAAGGCAGAATTGTAAAACTTCTCATTTTCCTTTTTCTCGATATCGCTTTTGAATGAAATGCTTGGTCTGACATAGTCAAATACTATTGTGCTGACTGATCCAGCAATGTGAGAAATATACAAAAAACCACAGAACAATAGTCTTAGTGTGTATGAGAGAGAGAGAGAGAGAGAGAGAGAGAGAGAGAGAGAGAGAGAGAGCGATGGATCTGTCATTATCACTAGATATGGAATCATATTTTGCTGTCCTCTTCTTAATGCTCCTTTCTCCCATGCAGTCTCCAGTGAGTGCCACATCATCCTGATTTCTGTGTTCGACCCCCCCTGACCAACGTCTCCCATGTCCAAACAGAGCCAGTGCCAGAATACTCACATTATCAGATTAGAAGCAGGTGCATTCAACGGTAATTGTGGGGAAACGGTAATGCCAATGGTTTAGAGTGGGATTCCCGAACCCTTGCTTTGAATCAGAGAGGAACCATAACCATAATTTGTATGCAGAATTGATTAAGTTTAGATATTTGTTGGTCTGAGGTCAATACATACAGAAAGCTCTGGAATATCGTTAACAACGGCCATAATACACCACAAAACAAACTCTCACGTGTGTGCTGTCAAAGCACTGAAGTTGTATGTGCTAAATAGTTTGACCTTTATAGGGCCCTGGTCTATAAATGAATTCTCCTAAGTGGCAGCACGAAATGCCCCCCAAATTATGTATACCTTCAGCATTGGTCAGGGAGTCACTTAGATAAACACGGCAGAGGTTCATCTCCTCGGCTCCACAAAGAGACAGAGTGTGCCGCTGCCAGTGGCTGAAGTGACCTCTGAACCCTACAGGCCACAGAAAGCGTTTGTCCCCTTGGTAATTGGACAGAAGGGCCCTTTCGCTCTTCATTTAACCTTTTGGGGGCCGATTTTTCCTTCCACGGCCACAATAAAGCCCCTGGTCCTGACCCAGTGTTTTCAGAGCCATCTTTACACCCCCTTCCCACCCCCGCTCCCCCCCAGCACAGGCCTTTGAAAGCTGGAGAAAAGCTGGAGTGTGCTCGTCCTGTCAGAGACAATGGGGGAGTTAGTGACCCTTGACCCCGTGGACTGGGGCCTTTCTTCCTGGATCAGGCACTGCATTTTGCTACGGTGGGTATTGCACCACAGCTTGGCAACAGTGAGTGAGGGTAAACACTTGTTAAGATCCCTCTTCCCCGGGCTCGGCCCCATCTTTTTCATCTCTCTCTCTCTCTCTCTCCCTCTCTCTCTCTCTCTCTCTCTCTTCCTCCATAGAGTCTGGCTTAGCGAGTGTCTGCATTAAGGACGTTAATGTTAGTTAGGGCATAGTTAGTGCAGGCCTTGTTGCATGGAAGGCAGCTTCATAATCTATCACTCTGACAGCTCATTGTCACTGGACCAGAAAGGAATGGGTCGGGGTGGGGTGGATTTGTGGGGTCACAGCTGACCATAAAGGGAATAAAGGGATACACGTTTGCTCAGGTAATGCAAATTGTTCTGAGAAGCATCTGGAGCTGAAGTGATGTTGCATTTTGTCTTTAAAAAAAGTAAGACTGTTAGAAACATATACATATTTGACATATTTAATCAAACTGGGATAGAATACCTTTTCTAAAAATTATATATAAATATATTTGGGGAAAAATACCCTCTCAATAAATACTACAGTATTTGATCTAATGTCTACATTAATTTTACCAACAAGAGTTGAATATCAGGGGCTCTCAAATGTTAACTCGTGCTCTGACAAGAGCCCTGACGAAGTAACGGTACAAATACTAACTAACGTTTATTTCTGCTATGTTTCCGAATGCGTTGTTGTTTCGTTCTCCCACAGTATTATCTATCATCCGGGATGTTTGTGGTGTGTGACTAAATCCAACTAAATTAGTATTTCAAGCCTCCTTAAATTAAAAGCACTTCCTCTCCTTAATCTCTCGAGGGGGCTAAGAATCCTTCCGTGTCGCCAGGGTGTTGCCAAGGAGACTCCTTCCCCCCTACCAGCCCTCCCTTCCCTCCCACCACCAGAGCGGTCATCACCGTGGCGAGGCCGGACCCTCGGCTTGCACGTCCAGATGCCGAGCATGCGCCCGCCGCGAGAGGACCATATGGGTTGAAAGGGAGAGCTCCTCGGGGGAGCTTCTGCCGTCCCCGTCCCCAGGGACAGTGGTTCATTGTCCCCCCTCCCCCCCGCCCCTCTTCTGCTTCCTCCGCCCTCCCCCTCTTCCTCGAGCCACTTAATGATGCAGAACAGCATTGTACAGTATTGTAAAACTCCGTTCCTTTGGCTCTCTGTCAACAGCAATGCCCCCTCTCACTCTTTCTCTCTCTCCGTCTCTCTCTCTCTCTCTCTCTCTCTCTCTCTGGGTCTCCTTTTTTCCTCTCGCTCAGTAGGTGTTTTAGTGCCCTGTGCTTTCATCCCTTTCTTTCAGACGACTCCACCCTTCGGCACTTGTTTGCGGGATCGCTTAATGTCCCCTTGAGTGATGGGCTAATTGTGGTGGGGACAATTAAGCCATCTGATTTCTCCCCTCTCGCCACGTCGGCTATGCTTTAGGACGCCGGAGCCCGAGTACAGGAGAGGGTTGGAGGTCAGCGCAGAATCTGTCTGGGCCTCAATGCAGAGTCCCCTACCGTGTGAGCCCAAAGCCGAGCAGATAGATGCCCTGTAAAGCTACAAGAGGGATAGAAATCTTTGAATGAAACGTTTCCCTACACTTAAGGACAGTTAGGCCACTTAAACGTTGTGTGCTTACAGCTGGCCTGTAGCATTAAATGCTCTGCCCTGACAACCATTTGGCCTGCGTTGTATCCGCCGTTAAGTCAACGAGATTCATTGTCCCTTGTCTCGTATTGTGACCCCTCAAAGGCTGCTTCCTTGTAGGGCCCTATAAAGCTGCCTCTCTGTCTGCAGTCACAAAGAAATATGTTCCCTTTTAATAGACAGGTGACCCACACAGCTGGGAGAAAGCTTTGCCCCAACGTGCGGTGTCTGCACACGTGTACCCCCAGTTAGTTAGTCAGCAAGTTAGTTAGTCAGCAAGTTAGTCAGTCAACAAGTTAGTTAGTTAGCCAGCCAGCTAGGCAGTTAAACTGCAAAATTGACTTACTGATATTTAAGAAATAAACAGAGTTTGAGCTGAAAAAGACTTAATACTAGTGAAATTATCTGTCCATGCAGCAAGATAATTTAACTAGACAAGAATTCATAAAATAAGTAGGCTTTCATAAGGGTTCAAAGGTTTGAAATAAGTATAAAATGCAGTTTTTTAGATTAACTTACTTGTGACCAGACATGATACAACACACTTAGTAAGTGAAATACACTGAAAATGTAATAAATAATATTTAAATGAATGCATTCTTAGGAATGCTAAAAACTGAATTAAGTGGACATTACTTCATTTGGTCTTTTAGCTAATGGCTTTTAGGTAATGGTTAAGAAGCAAATTTTCTGGAATTTCCAGGGATATAACTCACAGTCAGCCAGCCAGCCAGCCGGTTATCCATCCATCCATCCATCCATCCAGCCAGCCAGCCAGTTATCCATCCATCCATCCATCCATCCATCCAGCCAGCCAGCCACCCATCCATCCATCCATCCATCCATCCATCCATCCAGCCAGCCATCCATCCATCCATCCATCCACCCAGCCAGCCAGCCAGCCAGCCAGCCACCCAGCCAGCCACCCATCCATCCATCCATCCATCCATCCATCCAGCCAGCCATCCATCCATCCATCCATCCATCCATCCAGCCAGCCATCCATCCAGCCAGGTTTCAATCCATCCATCCATCCATCCATCCATCCATCCATCCATGCATTCATCCAGCTAGCCAGTCAGTCATCCATCCATCCATCTATTAACCCATGTCTTATGTAGATATAATATAAGTAGATGCCCTGGATATGTAGATCTAAGACCTGTAGATGCCCTGGATATGTAGATCTAAGACGAGTAGATGCCCTGGATATGTAGATCTAAGACCAGTAGATGCCCTGGATATGTAGATCTAAGACCAGTACATGCCTTATGTAGATCTAAGACCAGTAGATGCCCTGGATATGTAGATCTAAGACCAGTAGATGCACTGGATATGTAGATCTAAGACAAGTAGATGGCCTGGATATGTAGATCTAAGACCAGTAGATGCCCTGGATATGTAGATCTAAGACCAGTAGATGCCCTGGATATGTAGATCTAAGACCAGTAGATGCACTGTACGCGTAGATCTAAGACCAGTAGATGGCCTGGATATGTAGATCTAAGACCAGTAGATGCCCTGGATATGTAGATCTAAGACCAGTAGATGCCCTGTACGCGTAGATCTAAGACCAGTAGATGGCCTGGATATGTAGATCTAAGACCAGTAGTTGCCCTGGATATGTAGATCTAAGACCAGTAGATGCCCTGGATATGTAGATCTAAGACAAGTAGATGGCCTGGATATGTAGATCTAAGACCAGTAGATGCACTGGATATGTAGATCTAAGACAAGTAGATGGCCTGGATATGTAGATCTAAGACCAGTAGATGCACTGGATATGTAGATCTAAGACCAGTAGATGCCCTGAATATGTAGATCTAAGACCAGTAGATGCCTTATGTAGATCTAAGACCAGTAGATGCCCTGAATATGTAGATCTAAGACCAGTAGATGCCTTATGTAGATCTAAGACCAGTAGATAGTGGATATGTAAATTTAACTGAAGTTAACATTCTGGATATGTAGCTCAAACACTGGGAAGAAGCATTCATATATAAATTGACACCATAACACACAAGCCTCCTTTTAAATACGTGATCGAGGTTATAGGTGATCAAGAACTGGTTTGTTGAGGTGTCCTTGAGCAAGACACCTAACCCTAACTGCTTTCGGTGGTCAGGTGTCTCCATGCATGGCTGACATCGCCACCGGTGTATGAATGTCTGTGTGAATGGGTGAATGTGGGACAAATAATGTAAATAATATATGATATGCAGATGTGCAGATGTGAAGCCGATTTGACATTTTCTTTAGCATTTATAGACTCAGATTTATGTTTCTTATTCAATCAAGGTAGTAGAGGTGTATTGCAAAGCGTTATATTTGTTATGCGTTCAGGCATTTGTGCACATGTGATATGCAGGAACTTTTTAAAATTCACACTGTTAACAAGTGTGTTAGTATTGGACACATAGAATACCACACTTGCAGTATTTCCAAAATGAAAATAATTTAGAGCAAAAAGTGTTTTATGAAATGGACCATTATTGAATATTGTATTTTATTGTGTAATTGATCATTATGTGAACTCCTTGGGATAAAACTTACACTAATACATCTGTATTAGCTTGCCTTCTAAATGACAAGTAAAATAAAATGGTTTGTGAAAACAAAATCTAATATCTAATATATAATAAAAAACATATAGTTTAGAATATATTTGATCAATGTAACGGTACTCTAGCACAATATAATAAGTTCTACGCTCTCTTCGTTGTGTTTTTGCATACCGTATAGAAATCCCACCACACAATTGTATCAAGCTAAAATTAAAATAAAAAAGAAAGCCGCCGTGATTAGGGAGAAGGCCTTCCTTCATCTGATCAGCAGGAGTTGCCTTTCACATCCCAGCCAGTGGTTAATGGTCTGCCTGTGAGGGCTAGCTCGCTCTGTGGTGTTAATGAGAGGAGAGGACAGGCAGGCCTCTCCTACACATACACCCCTTTTGTCTCTTTCCCAGAGCCCCCCCCCCCCCCCCCCCCTCCCCTCATTAGCTTAATGCGGCCCTCTCCCTCCCTCGGTCTCAAAAGGCCATGGCCACACTGGCAACGGGTTCACAGATGCAAATCCTTTGGCCGGTGCTAATAGAGGTAAATGAAAATTAATTGATTCTCATTCAAGGGGACTTGTCAACCGCCTGCTCCGTCCGTGTGTTTTCTTAATATGCAGACCTTGCCTCTTCAACAATGCCGTGCTTCGCCCTTTTACCTCGCCAAGTCAAACACATGGTAATGCACTGTGCCATTGCTATGCAGAGGCAACAGCACAAAGAACATAGGGGCCTGCCACCTTTGAGATCCGTACTGCACCACCGCTCACTGGGATAAACCCACAAGGGTTTTCCAGTACGGCAGTGGGTTCCCATTCAGAGTGATTCTGAGATACAGTGTCATGTTTCAGTGTTAGCGATCAGTTGTAGCGTCAGAGCAAAGCAGCAAAAAGAGAGGTTGATTTTTCACAAGTCCCACATTTATTTAAAATCTCTGGTCAAATCCCTCCGCGCCCTAATGCCCATCCACAGGCATCTTACGTGGATGTAGTCTAAAAATATAACTTAAGCAACTTTAATAATGGCCTCTCCACATTCCAAAAGTAAAATCACGTTTCAAGGTGGACTATATTCATTTGTGTCCAGAATTGGTGCTAATCTGATTTGAATCTCAGCACCACATGTGCCTTGTGCACCTGATTGCTGATTGGCTGGCACACCTCTCTAGCCTGAGACCATCCTGATCTCACGAGATTCAGTTTAACTTTGTCGTGAGAATCAGTCTGGAAAGCCTCGGAATCATTTCGAATGTGTCTGAGTAGCAACTGAACTTTCTAATCAGCGTCGTGTTTATAACTATACGAGCCTGGTTTTCCAATCAGCATCGTGTTTATAGCTATACGGGCGTGGCTTAGGTGTGCCGACAGCAAAAACGACCAGATGGTTCATCCAATCACCTGCCAAGTATTGTCTTGAAAGTACCTGCCACATTTTACTGCAATAGTAAAATAGGTATAGTTCGGAGCCAAACAACCTACAGTTTTTTACAATTGCTAAAGCACAATTTTTGCAAACTAGGCTGGTATTATCAAAATACTTAACACAATTCACAAAACCAACCTGCAAAACGAAGCACTGCAACAAAAACTACATATAGCATTATCAAAATCAAACATTTGCATGAAATTGCACACACTTGATTCATATTACCAGATTTTTGTCCAACCAACTACACACTCATGGGCTCACTTTGCCATAATACTAAAAGAGTTCAAATTGTAGAACATTCTTCAGATTGTTCACATATTGTTCAAATATTTGCAGAGACACACCCATGCTGTTTAAATGTTTTTTTTTCACCAAACATGTCAGTGATGTCGAAGATATGCACAGCAGATTTATTTACATTGCACTGAACAAAAATATGCTCACAAAAACAGCAAAAAAAAAAAAAAAACATCTATAGAATAAAAAGGAGGCAATAAGAGGAATTAGGCAGCATCTTGCCGCACAGCTGGGTCTGGCCACAACGCCTCGTCCACATCACAGGCAATATGCAATATCTTCCCTTGCCAGACATCGAGGGAAGAAGCGCCTTGATCCATCCCTGAATCGCACCCACATCAATCTCATCACATGCCTCTTCCACAGCCTGCACAATGGGCTGACGGTCGTATACCTTCCATCGCCATGCCGAAAAAAACTCTTCTATGGGGTTCAGAAATGGTGAGTATGGTGGGAGGTATTGCACCAGAAATAGTGGGTGGTCAGCAAACCAGTTTTGGATTAGGGCTGCACGATGAAAGCTCACATTGTCCCATACTACAACATATCGGTTTCTTTGATGGTCTGCATCATTTATACGCCCTGGTGGTATGAGAATGTTGTGGAGTCCGTCCAGAAATGTGAGAACATGGGTTGTGTTGTATGGTCCAAGTTTGGCATGACGGTGGAGGACACCATGCGTAGTGGAGATGGCAGCGCACTTTGTGATGTTCCCACCACGTTGGCCATGAACATCTATAATGGCTCTGTGGCCAATGACGTTTCTTCTCCTTCTTCGGGTCTTTGCTAGGTTGAACCCAGCATCATCTATTAAGATGAACTCATGGGGGATTGCATGAGCATCCATTTCCAGTACTCCCTGAAAACAAAGAACATAAATCAGTCAGTAGTGTTATCTAGTACACTGGGAAACAATGTTGCATGTGCTGCAGCTAATATTGTACTTACATCCAGATATGCTCGTCTGGCCTCTTTATTTTCTTGAGAGTTTCTCTCAAACAGGAGCTTATGAAGTTGTTTCATTCTGATTTGGTGTCCCTTGAAAATGCTAGCCAATGTGGACAGACTGACTCATTGAATGTTGTTGAATATGGTGTTGTCTTGGATGATGTGGCTTTGAATTTCTCGTAATCTGATTTAATTATTTTCCAAAACCAAGTTTACAATGGCAGCTTCCTGTACCGCGGTGAACATTACGCCCCTTCCTCCACCATGGTTACGTCTCTCAGTCCTTTAGAAAACAAACATATAAGGCTTGGACAACGCAGCCTAAAGATATATACAGTTATGTATGACATTAGCCATTCATGCAGTAAACAGGCGTCACCCAACTGATACACTATGACATGGGGTGTACTACGTAGTGTGAAAGAAATGCTGGTTACATACCTGTACTCCAGTCTAAATGTCCGGATGACAGGCGACAGTAAAACGGCTCAAGTTGGGCTGCACTCTCTGTCCAGCCTCTCGCATTGTCAGCCCATGGTTGATGACA
>JAODOY010000022.1:1283828-1302571 GCA_025399855.1 Forbesichthys papilliferus
AATACACGTGAACGCGCAATGAATAGGATGAGTCCACCGGAGTAGCATTTGTCAAAGGAGCACATCATCTCTGCTACTGTGATAAGAAATTGCTCAAAATGTAAGAAAACAACACCAAACATTATAATAATGAATGTAAAAATAACTATTATTACTCACACCTGTCAAGCTAGCGCTTTAGTACGTTTGTTATGAGTTCATCTGTATGCCTTAGATAGAATCCGCGGTCACGATAGTGCACAATTAGGCAGAGTACGCGCAAGAGCGTAGTTCACGCAGACAGTTAGGCCAGCTAATCGCTGAGTTCGGTCCGAACTTTATGACTGCGAAGTTTTCTCATTTCTGCGACTCTCACAGATGACAGATATTTCTAATCGTATTGTCAGAGCATTTAATTTTGTCATTGCTATCGGGGTGTATAGAGAATTTCAAGAAATAATACTAAATGTTCTTCTGAAGCAAATTACATACTCATCCTTTAATGCTTTTAAAGTCTTACTGTCTGATTTGGATATAGGCACATCTAGATGCTGTATAATTGCTATTTATTAATGTTTCCATTGAAAATGTTTTGTTTTTATGTTTGAAACTGTTGGTTGCTGCTGTCTTGGCCAGGATGCTTTTGTAAATGAGATTCTTAATGTCAGTAAGTCTTCCCTAGTTAAATGAAAGTATAAAGATCGAATTGATTGGGTGGCTTAATATACTACTATGATACTAGACCAACATGTCTATATGGAAGTCCATATAGACATGCAATGAGCACTGACTGGTGTTACTGCTTCATGTGACAACGGGTTTCTCTTTGGGAAAAGAGGGTTAGATGGACTGTGTGTGGGGGGGGTCAAGTTTATCCCCGCTGGCAGGGAGGGAGGCCTTGGCCTGCGGGTGAACCTCACACTTTGACAGCTGGTGTTGACCTGAACTGTGCCCTCAAGGGTCGCCTGTCTCTCTGCTCCCACCCCCACCAATCCAATACAGGCACACTTTATCTGGGAGTCTGCATTCACCCTCACGTACGTTTCTCCCCAGCGGTAGAAACAGAGACGTTCTCTTGCAGAATCCTGAATGGAATTCCATGGGAGAGCTCCGGTAACCCTAAAGATGGCAGATGTATACGCATCACCCTCCAAAAAGAGTCAGTCATCTTCATAACTGCAGCATTAGTTTTATTAACCAAATAACGTTGTAGTAGAAGTACCTGTGGCTGGGAAGGAGATGTTTATAATCAATATTTTAGGGCCGGAAAGCAGAGGCTTTTAATCCATGTTTCGGGGCAAAGTCACCAAACATTTTAAGCAGTTTTCTAATCACATTTGACATGATTCCATACATGCGTTTTTTTATGCCCAGGACACCACTGAAAGTGCAGTTATAGCTCTCTCTCCCCATTTGCTCAGATAAGGGCCTGATCTTGTTAGCCCAAAATAACTGCCCAGGAGCATTACCAAGATGGCTGCTGAGTGGCCAGACCCGCCCCCAAGCGCTTTGTCCAGGAGTAGCACAAACACCTGTGAAGGACTACACACAACGGAAAGGAGAGGCAGAGGAATTTCTTAAGGATTTATTTCACCTAGCGGTGAATAGAAAAATAGGATGAAGACGAAACATTGAAGGGAAATCTAGAGACGGTTTTCAGTTCATTGCTTACATAGTTTAAAAAAGAAAAGAAATCCATAACAAATTCAAAACATTTGCATTAAGAGCTTTGTGCCTTTTTTTTTTCCCCCCTGCGACCAAGAGAAAACAAGGTGAAGGTATCTTTGGGATCCATGTCGAGGTCTAATTATAATACATATAATCTTCTTAATCTACTACATCAAAAGTCCTATAAATATTATTTCCTCGTATTTATATGCTGAAGTAGCATTTAAGATGGGGGGGCTTCGTTCTTTTTTTATATTTTACACTTTTCAAGAACAGAAAAAAGGCAGACCAAAAAAATGAAAAAGTACCACCGAGTCACATTTTTCAGTAAAGAAAATCTTCGTATTCGTGCAACTACATTTAACAAAAACAAAAAAGAAGAAAATAAAAACAAGTACCACGTATGTAACCTCCAGGATATTTTCATCTTTAGCATGATTCTGTACAATTTTGCATGTTGTAATATTTTCCCCCTCCCACACAGTAGTCAGTGTGATCGCCGCCCCTATAATGGCCGCCCTGCCTTCTTCAGCCTCTGTGAAGTGTCTGGCAAGAGGGCGGGGGGGGCAGAAGATCCCAGCTCCCTTCGCTCATGGCCCCCTAACATGTGGCCTGTGTTCGCCTCAGAGTTCAGGCACTGGTCCGGTTCCCCACCAGCGGACCACAACGTCTTACGACCATTAGGAAACGACGACGACAACCGCAACAGCAAATCAAATAATGGGACGACAGCAGAGCGATTATTCAACATAATTCCACATATCCGGTCATCTTTGGTATCGGGACAGTGGAATGCATAGTTGCAGTGTGTGGGGGGGAGGGGTATATGGAGGGGAGGGTTGCTGAGATTCTAGTCCTGCCGAGCATATGCTTCAACTTCCGCCGCAAAAAGAAATGACTCCAGGGAGCTGTTTGGGATCAGGAGACAGGCAGGGGGAGGATAGCGAGAGAGAGGAGGCGTCTATCTCGGTTGAATTCCTGGGCCGGTTGCGGGAAAGCGGACGAAGCGAGAGAGACAGTGATCGAGAGAGAAAGACACTGAGCAAGCAAAGCCTCCTCCAGCCCAGGAAGGATGGGAGAGTTTCCGCTAGCGTCTGGCTGTCTGACTCAACAACAAGAATGTCGTATTTGTGGCGGGGCTTCGCTCCTTTTTTTTTTGGCAGGCTGTCTCTGACCAGCTGTCTAACCCCCCCTCCTCCTCCTCTCTCACATTTTATGTTCCTCTGACGCTTCGAACCCCCCCCCCGCCTCCAACCTAGTCTCTTTTTGGAATCTGCTCGGCTAACAGCCGCAACGCAGAGCCTCCCAACTGGATTCCAAATTGTCCGGTTTTAACTCCTCATAATCCAGTCCACAGATTAAAGTCTTCGATTAGAGGAAAACGGGGTTGTGGGGGGTAGTTGGGGGAAAGCCAAAGTGTTGATACGGGTGTCAAAGTCGCATATCGCTTAGTTTCAGTTCAAAACCCCCCCCCACCTCCCCCGGTCAGGTGGAGGCATGTTTTTCCGCCCGTCCACCCCACCCCCTCACTACGAGGGGGTCTTTGCCTCATACCGTCCTCCACCTGTCCCCGCCACCGTCGCCATGCCGCCATTCCCGTTCTCCCCACCCTGCCTGGAGGGGGAGGAGCGGCCAGCCCCCGGCGGCCCGCTGTAGGGAGAGGTGCTGCTGCGGCCGGAGGAGGAGGCGGGCCGGTGCGGGCGGTGGGCGAGCGAGAGAGGCAGGGCCAGGGAGGAGGAGGAGGAGCCGGCGGCGGTCAGGGGGTCCCGGTCCTGGCCCCGATCGGGGGGGCGCAGGGCTGCAGACGAGGGCAGGGGGAGCGCCAGAGGAAAGCTGGTCATGTAGAAGATCCTCCCTATACGCCTGGCCACCTGTGATTGAGGAAGAGACACCACATGTCCGTCAGCAAGAGCCAATCACAGCAGAGGGCTGCATGACGGAACAATTGCAGGCTGCACTGAAGACACACAGAGAGAGAGAGAGAGACAGAGAGGAGGAAGATGGCCTACGTCTGCCGGTACGAGGCTATGCTACGCTGCTAGCGCTGAGGCTGCCACACTATCACGCATTCGTGCGGACACAAGCGTGCTTCCATTCCTGCGTAGGCTACTCACACACACACAACGCTGTGCGCGCACTTGCACGCGGTCCAATTCCATGTCACCCCATTCCGTGCGGCCGAGAGGACAACGCACGCACGCACACACACACACACATGTTGGCGCACAGGTGTTTCAGCGCGTGTACCTGCGAGCGTATCTTGAGTGCAGGCCCCAGCTTTAGTCCCATGGTGTGAAGGAGATGCTCCTCAGTGAGCAGAGGCAATGTCTCCCCATCAATGGCCTGCTCCCGAAACACCTGGCAGAGACACACCTGCTTCAGCCACAGCCCCAGCTCTCACACACGCACATGCACATGCACACACGCGCATGTACACATGCACGCACACATGCACACACACACGCACGCACATGCACACGCCCGCACGCACATATGCACACACGCTCGTGTACAAACAGACATACCTCTACACTCATGCTCACTTACACAACTTACAAATGAAGAGGCCTACACCAAAATGATCTTTTTTTCCAAACTGGAATTGCTGTTGGTTTTTATTGATTAATTTGTTTCGCCACAAGAGGCAGTATTGAGTTCATGTCAGTTTATTTTAGCACTGGCAGAGTGCATGTAACTTGTTAAGTGCAATGCATTTGTTCAATCATGTTTGTTGGATGTGGCACTTGTTCCTCTCAAGTGAGAGAGTTCATGGCGATCGGGGGCTAAACTGTTATTTCCTCTCAGGCAGTATAACTGGCGGTATGCTATACACTGCATATGGAAATACGCTGCCAAAAAGAGGTCAAATAACTCTAAGGGCCGGTTTCACAGATAGTAAAGAAGAAGTAGACCAAGACTAAAATACCAATTAAATTCTGCTTCTCTATTGAGGAAGGTTCTTAGTCTAGGACTAGGCTTAATCCATGTCTGTAAAACCGGCCCAAACTGCAATGTCTGAAATCTGAAATTAAATCTTGAAGATGTGAGTGCCCAGATGTGTGGATATTTGGAGCAGACCTTTTGACAACTTTTTGTCATTTTGGTGTTTAACTCGTGGAACAAAAACAGGCCTACACACACACATCATACAAATAAACGTACATACAAAACACACTCCACAATCCGTACCAGAGCTGCATGTGCACCTGGAAACACAGAGACGGCCTCAAACCACACAATGCGCTCGCGCACGTCACATTCGCACGTCGCTACCCTTCGGACCAGTGGGAACAAGAGCCTGTTGCGTGGGGATTCTGTCTAAAGCGGCACAGAGAAAATGCCTCGTCTCTCTCCCTCTCCCTCCCTCTCTCTCTCTCGCTCTCTCCCCCTCTGTCTCTCTCTGTCTCTCCGTCCTTCTCTGTTCCCCCTCTCTGGGAGTGGGAGCTCACCTGGGCGTACTCGGCGCATCCAGCTAAGCTGCTTATGAAGCCGCAGACATCCTCCACGCTCCATTTGCTGATGTCCTCCATGGGGCCGGCAGTGGCCGAGTCCTCCCCGTCCACCAGGAGACCGCCCATGGACCCTGGGAGGCAGAGGCACAGGCACGAGTGAGAGACGGACAAAAAAAGTGCCTGAACGCTGCAGTACCTCAAATGGCCACTTGAGGCTTGCTGCAAAAACGAGTTAATTCCCACAGACTTCCCCATGTTAAAATGACCCAACTTTACAGCAGAAATAAACATTACGGTCTGGTGTTGGTGTGTATAGCTAGTTTGCATGACCACTGTACGGGGAGGGTGAATTTTTATATTTATATTTTTATTTTATAAAAATGATCTTTTTATAAAATAAAAATATATTACGCCACACATTAACCCCATTATTATGGACTTTGTGGCCTTTAAACAGCATACACATGTTTACTATATATATATATATATATATATAATTGATTGTAGTTACCTATTTGTTTTAACAATTGCTATTGACAATGTTATTTTGACTGTAGAGCTGAATTGGCAGTCGCGTTATATCAAATTAAGCTAATATTATTACTATTATTATTAGTATTAGTAGTAGTGGTAGTTGTATTTTATTATTAGAAAGCATTTGAAAATGTATTTTGAAAATAGATTTTATTTTATTTGTGTGTGTGTCAGTGGGTGGGTGGGTAGAGACCCCAAGACCTCCCCCTCCCCACACGTGGCTGTGCGCTAGCAGGGGTCACGCTGGGGTCAGGGCCCCTAACAGGGAGAGGTCTCCACACTGGAGACTCTCAGGCAGAGAGTGACGCTAATGGCTTTCACATGTCTGGCAGCTGCTACCTGGTGTGTGTGTGTGTGTGTGTGTGTTTGTGCATGTGTGTGTTCGGGGGGGTGCATGGGCATGTGTGTGTGTGTGTGTGTGTGCGGCCCTCACCGGCGTGGAAGTAGGGGCTGGCGTAGGGGAAGCCGAAGGGCAGCGTGTGTGCGTGCAGCGCAGGCAGCGGGGGCATGAAGCCATGCGGGAGCTGGTACTTGGCGTCGGCCTTGCCCAGCCCTGGGGTGAACAGGTGGCAGCCGGGCGACTCCGTGCCCGCGGAGCTGCAGGGGGCGCTCAGCCTCCCCGAGCCCTCCCCGGCCTCCCTGGCGCCGCTCTCGCACGCTGCCTTGCTCCCGCGCTCCTTCCCGGCCTCCCGCTGCCTCTCCCTGGCGGCGGCGGCCTTGGCGGCGTAGCGCCTCCCCTCCCCTGCATCCTCCTCTTCCTCCTCCGCCTCCTCCGCCTCGCTGTCCGAGTCCTTCATGTCCTCGTCTCGCTCCGCCTCCCTGAGCCCGACGCGGAGCTGCTGCCTCCCCCCTGCCTGGGCGTGTCCCGGGTGGGGGCCCTTCCTGGCCTCTGCGTCCGGCCCTGCGGCGGTGGAGCCGTGTGGCTGGCTGTCTTTGGGGGTGCTGGAAGCGGCACTGGGCTGCTGGTGCTGCTGCTGCTGCTGGTGCTGGTGGTGGTGGTGGGCCAGGGACAGCAGGGGTGCGGCCGCGGCCCCGTGCCGCAGTACCAGCATGGCGTTGGTCCGCCGGGCCAACTCCTCCCGCAGGGGGTGGCCCTCGGGGATGTCGTGGAGGCTCCGCAGGGCTGGGTGGTCCATCGGGAGGCCGGCGGTGGCGGCAGAGAGCCCCGCCAGCGGGTCGGTGCCCAGCAGGCGTTGATGCTGCTGCTGCTGCTGCTGCTGCCGGTGGTGATGGAGGTTCTCCAGCTCCTTCTGCCTCAGCAGCTCCGCCGACATCTCCAGCCTGAGGACGTGGAGGGAGACGGGGAAGGGAGAGGAGTTTGAGGGTTAGACAAGCGTGTTAGCGTCTCTTTGGCACGCAACATGGCCGCTGCCTATTGTAAACCTTGGAGGCTTGTGTCACATGACGCACCCCGGCACCTCTACGCTGCTGTGTTGGTAGTAAGTATTGTACAGTTTTTGGCAAGTTACTATTAATTGTTAATTGTAAAAAGTTACTATTTACTTCTTAGTCCTTCAAAAAGTACTACTAAATTACTTTAATAATTACTGGGTATTAAAAGTAATTAGTTACGTTACTCGTTACGTTACAATATTACTTTGACAATCACTACCCTGCTTCGCCCCTATTGAAAAATGCCATCTTAGAATGTAATCCTCTTTATTGGAACAATAATGAACCTTCAGTCAACAATGAGCCAAAGTGAAAACATTGCAGGCTCTCAAAACAGATGATTGGACAGGTTGGTTCAACTAGCCTATCCTACTTTTGCTAGGACCAGAAATCTCTTTATTGTAATTAACGCAGTAACTATTAGTTACTTACTTTACTTTACGGTTAGTAATTGTAATATTATTAATAATATTATTACTGTTTTGGAAAAACGAATTAGTTACTAATTAGTTGTTTTGCATTATTAACCAAAGAAATGTGGTATCTCAAAAGCATCCTTTTTATTACGAAATATATGTACACTAAAGTTGGTACATTTACAATGCTGGTCAAAGTTTTCGCTGGTATGTTTTCCCAAGATTTGTCTATGGCTATGTTCAGATGGAATTATTTCTCAAACCATATCACCCACTGTCCATGCCGTTATTTCCAACTGATCAGATTGAATTTCCAACCTATGCGTGGGTTGCTGTGGTAACGACGTAGGCATAACTACGTAGCTACGTGACTTTATAATGCGAAATGGCGGTGCATCATCTTGCCCTTCAAACAATCGCGCTCCAGACTAAACTCAGTGACGGAACTCCAAGCGAATATCAAAGTGTCTTTTGCCTCATCTGGTACTCCACTAGTTGTCAGCTGTGCTAAAGAAGTGGCCAGAGCGTTTAGATGGACAAATCTGATTAGCATCGCATTTCAAACCACCCTCAAATTTGAGGGTGCAAAAATGTGGTTTTCTGATTCACATTCAAAAATCAATATGGCTACAATCTGGATATGCCTAAAATCAGATTTGAGCTGGTGGTCTGAACACAACCACAGACAATTTGTAGACACAAGTTGAGAAGCAACAGAACTCAATGTAGGAATCATTTGCTACAGCAACCAATCACAATCACACACAGCGGAGGAAACTATGCCACGGCAAAATGTTTTTGTTTTATTTTAATGTAGTTAATACATATTTTAATACCTATTTCATATAATACATTACATAGTATTACAACGTACTGTAAATGATCACACACACACACACACACACACACACACACACACACACACACACACACCTGGCCAGATTCTGCTTTCGCAGCAATTCCTGTTGGCGTGCGAAGATCTCAGCTTGAGCTGGCTGGAGGAAACTGTATCCTGTGACAGGAAAGGACACAAGAACAACCAAACTCTTTTTAGGGAGAAGCCTTTTCAAGCTAAAAAATATTGACACTTTATGAAGCTGAATTATACTATATTATGTCCTTGCTTGATTGGTCAAAAAAACTGGCCAATTATGTTCATCTGTGTTTTGTTTTGTTTTCTTTTTACTGTAACAATTTATATTTGGTCAAAACTGGTAGGGTGAACAGTCAAGGCTTCAGCGTGATTCCATACAGTATCTAGGGCTGTGGTAGCAGCTGGCTGTACATTTAAACGTGAGCTTATCGTCCTTTGAAAGACGAAATGTTATTCACCAGGGACTGGGCACAGGGCGGAGGGCATGCCCAGGAAGGGCGGCCGCAGGTGGGGTCCCAAGGCGATGTGCGGGGCGCTCTGGGGGGACAGCAGCGGTGGATGGTGGGGCAGCTCCCTGCAGACACAGAAGCACGCCAGGAGGAAAGGTGTTACAACAGAGACACTCACATAGTGGAGACCAGAGCCATTTAAAGAGATAGTTGCATCATCTCCGTTCCTGAAAATATAATTCCCGGAAGTTAGCCAAAATACTAAAAGTACCCTATACATTCTATTTTAAATGTATATCGGTGCATTTATTGAGTACTAATTACCAAAAAATGAAGTTTGAAATTTGGCAGTTGGATTTGGCACATTTCCCGCCCCTCCCGCCCAAAAGAACTAATCATCTGCTTTTAAACTGCCATGCCTGTTTAGCCAAAAAAGCTTATTTTGGGGCAAAGTCACGTTTATAAGATTTATCTCGCAATTGTATACATGCCGTTTATATGTCCCGGTGATTGTTGAAAGCTCTGTTATGGCTCTCATTCATTTCAATATGGTCTTCCTAATAACTGCTCGGAGGCGTTTCCAAGATGGCTGCTGAGTAACCAGACCCACTAAATGGACTTACAGTGGGTTATAATGAAACAACGAGCGGTAATATTTTCCTTCAATTAAAATAAATAAATAAAGATACATTAAAATGCTGAGAGATCCAACGAGGCAGGTCCCGTAACACGTGTATGTGTGCGTGCGTGCGTGCGTGCGTGCATGCTGTGTATTTATCGGTGGGGCTCCAGAGGCCCCTTGTGTCGTCCCAGAACCTCATCAGTCTTGTCACAATGCAACATGGTTGTACCCTATGCTGCACATGCACACACACACACATGCGCATGACCATGCACACGCTCACACACACACAGTACTCTATTTACCAAAGGCTGCTCATGCACACACACGACTCCGTGCCCGCGGAGGCACACACACACATTGTCACTCTAAGGCACACCCCCACATACTGTACATGTATATACAAGTACACACACATACACACGGCACTCTAATGTGTGTGAGTGCACACACACACACAGGCACTCTGTAGCACCCATACACACCGGCACTCTAGCACGGACACACACACACACACACACACAGAGATACTGGCACTCCTAACGCACCCCCACACACACGCTCACACACATAATGAGGGCTTGAGTGCACAATGCTGTGTCACACACAGACAGCTGGGGCGGCCTCTGCATCTCGACCGGGGCCACGGCTGAAGGACCTTCTAATTAACACTCATCCCTCCTCTACTCTCTCTCTCTCTCTCTCTCTTTCTCTCTCTTTTTACGTCCCCTCCATCTCCCCCCCTCCTCCCATCCCCTCTCCGGGCCGCATTGAGGCCGGTGAAAAGACGAAGCGTCCCGCAACCTCTGCCTCTGAAAGGCATTATGAGCTTCTCCCTTTGTCCGTCCTGAAGAGAGAGAAGCACCTCTCACCTTTCTCTCTCTTTTGCTGTCTGTCCAATCCTCGCTCGCCCCTCTTCTCTATTTCCCTATACATTTTTCTTTTCTTTATTTCCATGTATTCTCTGCTTTTCTCCTCACCAATTCTTCTCTTTCTCTCCCTTTACCTCTCTCTCTATTACTAGCTTGAATGTTTTCTTCTCCATAAATCATCCTCAACAGTCTCTATATTTAATACTTATATATCGGACTTGTATCATTTTTAAATGGATACTTTATATATAATAATGCTGCGTTCACATGGAACATGGCAGACGGCGAACCGGATATCATGTTAGCGGACGAGAGCAGGACGGCAAAATCAGTTGTGGCCGGCAACAAAATGCCGACGATGGCAACGGTAAACTACATGCCATTGAAAGTTAAAATATTTAAACTTTTTGCCGTCCTTCGCGACGGCATTTTCAACCGGATGTTGGTAGCTCCCTCACACACGGAGAAAACATTGACGAGAAGGTAACACTTTTGGATAGACTAGGTACAATACAACAATAATTACATAAAACAGTCGCTACTACATAATTGTGTTTAACATATTTTCATTTTATCATAAGTGATTTGTAAACAATGTGACATCGCCATAGCAACTGCCATTCTGTTGGACTTTTATGCCGCGCCATCCAGAAAGTGTTTAGCGTCTAGCGGTTTTCCGTGTTCCATGTGTAGGCAGCATTAGGACTTATATAATTTATGAATAAAGACAATTCCCTTCTATTGTCTCTCGTGTAGTACCATACTGTATCTCTCCTCTTTATCTCCATATTTATGTTCTTATTTTAATCCAGGCCGCTGCTCTCCCACCAATCACAGTGCAGATGTAGCCGTGTGGCTGGCGAGCACAAAAGGCTGCATGGGAGACTCGCCGGGGGAATAAAATAAAACACCAAAACAAAAAGCAACACTCGCATGGATGCATGCAACCGCAAATGTTGTTCTGCAACCATGTTCAAATTAGCTAGTGCCTGCATGTCTGCTGCCATACGCTACACGGTGAGAGAGAGAAGGACACACACACAAGCAAGGGCAGGGGAGAGATGGAGAGTTGGAGCCGGAAGAGATCTTGGGCGGGGGAAAGGGAGGGTGGCGGGGGAGTGTGTTGGGGGGACGGGGGTGGAGGTGAAGACCATTCATCGATCGCCTCCGCCGCTGAAATGTTAATGCTAATCGTATAACCGCTCTCTCCGGCGGTGCCTCGCACTCCGGTGGCAGCTCCAATTAATCTTGGGTGCGGGCCGTGGCGCGTGACCCCGGAGCCGCTAGCCGAGGCCCCCTCGCTAGCTAGCCGCCGCTGCTTATGTAATTACACCGCCCAGTGTGTAATCACCTGGCCTAATCCCTCAGGGCTAGCAATTAGCCTGTGCCGCACGGCTACGCTAGGTCTCCTGCATGCCAAGCTCCCATACAACACCCCCCCCCCCCCCCAACCACCCATCCCCCCGCCCCACCCCCCGATGATCTTCCCTCCCAGAGCCGTCTAGCGCTAGCGTTAGCCCGCAGATGAATAACGGTCAATTAAAGCTGCACGACTGGGGCCGCCAGGCGTCTGTTCCACCATAATTAGGCCTAATCACGGGGAGGAAGGAGAGAGAGAGAGAGAGAAAGAGAGAGAGAGACGGAGGGGTGGAGGGAAAAGCTTTCTTTCTTTCTCTCTCCGTTTTATAGGAAGCAATTTTAAGCGGTTGGAGGTGGGTGAGTTATCGGGGGGAAGGGGGGGGGAGCATGAAAAGCTTGGCTCTGTGTGTGTGCGTGTGGTGTGTGTGTGTGTGTGTGTGTGTGTGTGTGTGTGTGTGTGTGCATGTTAGCATAAGCACGCTCAAGGTAAGGTAGTGATAAACAAAACCCCACGTTCAACAACACAAATGTGACTTATATTTTACATGCGTCACATTGACCGACTATTTACACATTTCCCCATTTGGCTCTTATCTAAAAACTACCTTTTGTTAGATGTTCTCGTTTCTTGATGTTCTCTTGTGTTTCATTCTCTGTATGTCTCCCCCCCCCTCTCTCTCTCTCTCTCTCTCTCCCTGTCTCACCATCTCTCTCTCTTTCTCCCTGTCTCCCCCCTCTCTCTCTCACTCTCTCTCTGTCTCACCCCCTCTCTCTCTCTCTCTCTCTCTCTCTCTCTCTCTGACACCCCCCCTCTCTCTCTCTCTCTCCCTGTCTCACCCTCTCTCTCCCTCCGTCTCCCCCCCCCTGCCTGCAGTGAGACCAGGGGCTCCTGGGGAATTCACTGGTGTGTAACGACCTGTCAGCACGGCGACAGCGGCCCTGTCCTGCTGCAGCCCAGGGAGCGCGTGAGCGCGCGTGCGTGTGCATGTGTGCATGTGTGTGTGTGTGTGACAGGGCTGCCCTTAATGACGGCAGTGTGGGGGGGACGGGGGGAGGGAGGGGGGGGGATTAGAAGCGTGGTGTGGCCGCCCTCGGCTTTTCCTCCACAGGAACACATTTACACAGGAAGCTCATTAAAATGGATGAGGCTTCCTCTCTCCCTCACTCGCTCTCTCTCTCTCTCTCTCCGCTGCCTCTCTCACTCCCTATCTCACATTCTCTCTATCTCCGCCACGCTCTCTCCCTCCCTCTGTCTCTCCCTCCCTCTCATTCGCTTTCTCACCCGGCTATATCTCGCTCTCCACCCTCTCTTCACCTCTCTCTTCTATCTTTACGCTCGTTTCTGCCCTCGTAACTTTATGCCCCTTCCTTTACTACCCGCCTTCAAATGCTTTTTTTACATTATTTTCTACTCTCTCTCTCTCTCTCTCTCTCTCCCTCTCTCTCTCTCCCTCTCTCTCTCCCTTCCCCGGTCAAGCACTCTCTATCCCTGTCTATTTGCGTTGCAGATGCCTGCTAGGCCGGTGCCATTTAAGGCCAGACAAATGGAGCGGCGGGCTCTAAGCCCATCGAGCGGCCCTAATGATTTGGTTTTAACAATGGACCCTAATGGGCCCCATATAATCAATGATAAGGGGTCGATGGAAAGGTGAACCGCAAAGAGTGTGAGAGAGAGGGAGGGAGAGAGAGAGAGAGCGAGAGAAAGAGAGGGATGAGAGAGAGCTTCCATTTTTAACTCTCCAACTATCTTTTATTTTCTTCTTTTATAATTCCACTCTTTTAAAACTCTCTCTCTTAAGAGTAATGTGTGTTTTATAGGATTTGTAGAAGGCAAGGCCACCCACATCTCCTGGCCTTTAACAGTGCCACTTCACAATAAAAGTCCCCAGGCCAGGTGACATACATACATTTACACACACACACACACACACACACACACACACACACACACACACACACACACACACACACATACACACACACACATGCTGGGGTATCCACAGATTAATTGCTGTGGCACCTCCTCCCCCTCTCTCAGGTTGAGTCTAACTGTCCCTGTGAACCTCTCGCTTTACGCAAACAAGAGAATGGAGAGGGAATGGGTTAAAGAGGAGATGAGAGGACGCGGAGAGAAGAGATGGAGTTGGGGAGGCAGGGATGGGTGGATGGATGGATGGACGGGCTAGTTAATAGATGTATGGATGGGTTAATAGATGGATGGGTTAATGGATGGATGAATGGATGGATGGATGGGTTAATAGATGGATGGATGGATGGACGGGCTAGTTAATAGATGGATGGATGTATGGATGGGTTAATAGATGAATGGGTTAATGGATGGATGGATGGATGGATGAATGGATGAATGGATGGGTTAATAGATGAATGGGTTAATGGATGGATGAATGGATTAATGGATGGATGGATATATGGGTGAATGATGGAGGAGGTCTAGTTAACTCTCCCAATCCTGTGTGGCTAATTATTCTAACCACATTCACCCTGCACCGCTGCCCTCTCACACACACACACAAACACACGCGCACACGCACAAACACACACACACGCCTATATACGTGCTTGCATGCAAATTGGCACACACACACCACTCACAGATTCACACAAACAGACCTAAATTCAATTCGCATAAATGAGCACGCAAGCAGACGGCTTGACAAATGGAACAAACAAACACATGCGGACACCCCCCACCCTCCTCTTCCCCCATCTCACACACACACACACGCACACACACACACACACGCATGCACACACGTGCACACGCACGCACACACGCACGCACATACACACACATACTCTCTCACGCATGCACACGCACACATTCAAACTCAAACACATACACAAACATAAACACACACGCAAGCACACGCACGCGCACACACACACACACACACGCACACACACTCTCTCTCTCCTTCCTGCCGCCACCCCGCCGGTCCATTATCGATCCCCCTCCTTTCCCCGCGCCACATAAATAATCGACAAGCAATTACCCGCCCACTCCCGCTGCCCCGGGCTTTGTTTGGGAGGTGCAGGGGCCAGCACCGGGGGTGAGGGGGGGGGGAGGAGATGGAGGAGGAGGAGGAGGGGGGGAGGGAAGAGGAGGAGGGGGGAGGGCAGGAAAGAGGAGGGAGGCGGGGGATACAGGCAGAGATGCTATTGGACGGGTGGTTCAGATGGGTGCACATGTAGCCATGGACACAGTGACTGGGTTTACACCTTGTTATCGGCATGGGAGTTAAGCACGCACACGTTAGAGCTCTGTAATGTAACGTGTCCCGCTAGCTAAAAGGCTAAAGCCGGCTAGCGTCTAGTTGTAGGCAAGTCAGGGGAGTGGGACTATTTGTGGAACCGGTGGAGAGATCTGGCCTACGGCCCCCCGACGAGGTCAGCGTAATAATGCCCATCACAACAACAACAACAGTAGCATAAGGCGCACACACACAACAACAGTATCGTAAGACGCACACACACAACAACAGAGTAAGACGCACATACACAACAACAGTATCGTAAGACGCACATACACAACAACAGTATCGTAAGACGCACACACACAACAACAGAGTAAGACGCACATACACAACAACAGTATCGTAAGACGCACACACACAACAACAGAGTAAGACGCACACACACAACAACAGTATCGTAAGACGCACACACACACAAAACAGTAGCGTAAGAAGCACACACACAACAACAGCGTAAGACGCACACACACAACAACAGTAGCGTAAGACGCACACACACACACAACAGTGTAAGACGCACACATACAACAGCGTAAGACGCACACACACAACAACAGCGTAAGAAGCACACACACACAACAGCGTAAGACGCACACACACAACAACAGTGTAAGACGCACACATACAACAGCGTAAGACGCACACACACAACAGTAGCATTAAGATGAGGCACACAGAAGAATGCACAATGGAAGTAATCAGGTTTACGTGGTACAATTGTTCTTTCACTCGGGTCATGGAACGGGTTACACCACCCGTCTGCTTGTGAATGACATTTCAATCGGGTTGGGCCTTCCTCTTCCGATTGAGGTGCTTATATGGAGCATACTCTCTCTATGTCCTTATTATTTTACATATACATGTGTATGAATATTTATGGTTCTATGAACTGTTAGAACCCATGTTTGTCGGTTGTCTGTGTCATGATGGAACTGCGAGGATGATTCTTTCACAGCAAAACTAAGCTACCTTTGGGTATTAATAAAGTAACCTATTCTTTCCAATTGGGCTTTTAAGCCGATTCCTATCGTAAAAGTAGGCTCCATGTTAATATACACTGTATGTACGTCAATGAAGGATGCAGTTACTGTAATAACAGGGACATCTAATAAGCGTATTTGCTCTGTATTGTTTGATGTACAATCATCTGTGCAAGGTAAACACACGCACACACATACACACACACGTATGTACAACTTCTCATGCAGTATGTACAGAAGATGTGGGCGTCGGCATTTATCAATGGTGAATGCTGCTGGTGTGTCTGACAGGCTGGTGTTGGCAGAGACATTTGGGCTGTGTGTGTGTGTGTGTGTGTTCGTGCGCGCGTGTGTCCCACCTGTCAGGGTAGTGGGCGTCCCGATGCTGAGGCAGGCCCTGTTTGCGTCTCTGGTTGGACGAGGAGCCTCCTGCGGTGGGCAGGTGGGCCTCCAAGGCCCCCAGGGCCCCCGGGGCCCCGGGGCTCCTCACCCCAGCCACCAGGGCCTCCGGACGGATACGCAGCATGTCTGAGAGAGAGGGAGGATGGGGGAGACAGAAAGAAGAGAGAGGATTGAGGATACTTGGCATTATTTAAACCAGTGCTTCTCAAATGTACCTGTATATAGTATAGAAACAACCATGGATAACATTAAACATGTACAGTGCGTGCACATTTTGTAAAAACCCTAATTACCCAGACTGTGCCCAACTGACACCAACGTGTAGAATGTTCAGAAAATCAACTGCCTGTCCAAATTGCCCAGACCGTTGATAATACTATGTGAAAAACTTTGAATAACTTACTGTATCTCAATTGCAAAACAGGTCGAGACATTACTATAGTAAAATGGTGGTTGGAAAATTGCTTGCTTTGTATTATGGCGAGTTGGGATTTCTCTTGCCACAACTCTGCTTTATCGCGTGCATACGTCCAGAAACTACGGCGAAGTGAAGCAAGTAATAGACAGTTAGCTTCTTAGACACCTTCGATGAAAATCGTGTGTTAACTTTGTACACGGCGAGTTGTCAGTAGAACACACTCACATTGCGGTTTGTTGGAAAACTGGGCAAACGTTCCACAACTCTATAGCCATAAGCTTACAATAAGCTTAGCAATTAGCTAGAAACATTAGCTAAAAACATAAAGTAGCAAGTACCCCAGGTAAGCTTCGTAATGTGTTTTAATGTGTGGGGGCAGAGCTTCTGAGGGAGTCAAGTCTTGATTTGAGCTATAAGTTAGCAAGCGTTCTCGAGAAATACTATCCCTGCATTTAAAACTGCAAGTCCTACTGTATAGTTAGGACTTACAGTAGCTTCACAATGGTCTGTCATTGTGAAGTGCCATTGGGAGCCTTGCGCAATCACGTGCTTGACAAAAATCTGAACAGACTAGCAGAGGCAGGGGCTATCAACCAGAGCAGATATTCTCCTAGGCCATTAGAGTTAAGGTGAGCTACATATATCAGGAGGGGTCCTCAACAACATCGGCAAAGTATACTTGCCACTGAAGCAAGGAAAGTTGGAGCACGCTCAAAAATCCTGGATAGACGGAATAAGACAAGTACTTTGTTTATTCTCACAGAGCATTTCACTCACAGATAGCTGAAGCATGTCCATGACATTTAAAAGAAAATACACTACATTTTAGCTCCAACGTTCCTACCTACAGCAGCTTTAATAGTCTGTAAACAGACGATTTATGCAAGCCTGTTAGAATTCAGGACTAGGTAGCAGGATAACTTCCTGTTCTAATAAGCTGTGAATGTCCTCGTGTGGTGGCCATGAAGGCTGGAACATGCTGATACTCGTCAACGCACCGCTAAGTCATTTCTAAACTCTTCTGAGCTCATTTCACATTACATCTACTGTAGAAATGACGTACAGGCGTTTCTTTTTTTTTGTAATCCCTCGCCGTGCATGTGCAGACACGAACATTGAGCACCGAGTGAATGTGCATTTTACACTATTTCAGGCGACCGCGTTTTGAAGCGAGTGTGCGGTAAATAAAGGGACGACTTCGCAGCAAATGGGGGAAGGAGGGGGTTGAACCACACTGTGGAGCGACGCCATCCAGCGACGCCGCAGACCAGAGCCACGCCGTTCTGCGTTCTGCACCACGGTGTTGTCAATAACAGCGGCCTGCATTTGGGTTGTTTTGCTGCTGCATGGAGCACCCTCGCCCTCGAACGCTCTCCCTCTCTCTCTCTCCCTCTCTCTCTCTCTCCTCGCCCCCCTTCCCCTGCGTCCCCCCTTCCCCCCAAACCCCTCCTGAATCACTCCCTGGCTGTGGCTCGCCCTCGGAGGATAGAAGGCCTCATCATTATCAGCTGGGCCAGGCCACACCAGGAGACATGGCTTCTAATGAGAGAAAAATCCATCCTGCTCCACCCCCCCCCACCCACCCCCCCTAGCCAGCCCCCACCTCTCTCTCTCTCCCCAACAGCCCCTATCTCTCACCCGCTACACTCCCCCTGTTTTTTTAATTAGACAGATCCCTCGGGAGCGAGGGGCCATTTCCGCCGCTGGAACGAGTGTTATGCATCTGTGTGTGTGGGCGTGTGTGTGCGTGCGTGTGTGTGTGTGTTTGTGTGTGTGTGTGTTGATGTATGGGTGTGTATGAGAGATTTAGTTGCTTGTGTGTGGGTGCTTGTCTGTGCCTGTGTGTGTGTGTGTGTGTCGGGGCAGTTGTGCGGGCGCCTGTGTGGGGGGGTGGAGCGACAGATATTAATGTGGCCTAGCTCCGGTGTATCGATCTGTTTGCTGCGCTAGGCCGCGGGGGACTGGGCTGGCGGCAGACGGGCGTGTGTGTGTGTGTGTGTGTGTGTGTGTGCGTGTGTGTGTGTGTGCGTGTGTGTGTGTGTGCGTGTGTG
>JAODOY010000022.1:1317791-1329480 GCA_025399855.1 Forbesichthys papilliferus
AGAGAGAGAGAGAGAGAGAGAGAGAGAGAGAGAGAGAGAGAGAGAAAGAAAGAAAGAAAGAAAGAAAGAAAGAAAGAAAGAAAGAAAGAATGAAATAAACGAACTAGCAGATGAATAAATACTGTACCTCCTGTCGTACATCTGCTGGGGTAACCACACATATTGAAAAGTGTTTATTCTGCACGTGTGCGCACACACACACGCACACACACACACACAGAGTGCTGACGGTGGTCCTACCTGTGTGTCTGGTGCCGTTGTCGTGGTCTGAGGCTGCCTGGTTGTCTGGAATGCCGTGCTGTCTGCTGTGGTGCAGGTTGGAGATGATTGTAGAGAGGTCACTCTCACGGCTGGAGCACACGCACACGCACACGCACATACAGACACACACCAGAGGAGAGAGAAGGTGTCAGAGAAAATGTAGATCTATGCCTTCAGCGGGGCGCAACACGCAAACGCACCCAACATCCGAGCGCGGCCATGTGGCCTCACGGCACCGCGATGCATGCAATTGCTACTCTATAGCGAAAAGCTAGCCTGTAGCCTAGCTGGCGCAATGTCCATTCCCGCTGTTTTTCCGCCCTCCTCTCTACACCCTGCCCAACACGTCCACACAGACTATTGACAGACTACGGCTGTCTTGCGGAGCGCCACCGAGCTCTGAGACGCAAAATAGACAGTGACAGACTACCGCAACCAGCAGTTTCTGTGTCTCATCCCGCCTCATCTCGCATCTTAAGATGCATTAACACATTTACAACTCAACTCAATAGGCAGTGTATCAGAGAATGGGTCTTCGTGGAATTGCTCACCTTTGCTAATGGGAGGGAGAAACTCCAACAATTTGACAAGTTAGATTCAAGAGTAGAGATATACTGTATGCATACGTCAAATATAGAGATGCCTACGCAAGGATTTTTCTGGAGTAATCTTGACTATTACAAAACCATATTAAGACAGTTTACAAAATATTTTATTCACACTTTACATCGCAGTGTCTTGAAATCCGCATGCGATGCACCATTACAAAACAATTTAGGGGGTTTCTGATACCCTCAAATATCCTGCCCTGTCAGTCACCCAAAGGTAGAGGAAATTAAGAAGAGGAGGAGGTGGAGGAAGAAGAGGAGGAGGAGGTGGGGGAGGAGGAGGATACAGTACAGTAGGATCTACAGATTGGCATAAGGATTTGATCATGGCCGCCCAGCCGAGATAGAGCTGAGCCAGCTCCTTCTCATCGAACGCACACAACTGTGTCACGGAGGTATTTCACTCTGCAATCTGATTACCACGCTGATCGCATTAAAACGCATAATGATGGAAAATAGGCTGTGCTTAGTGTTTCAGAAAACGTTGCAGGGTTGTTGGGTGGGTACAGTCGTCATATACCACCGGTGTGGAAAGAGGGAGACACCCAAGCTTATGGATGAAAAGGTCCCTGGTTTTCTTATCATTAATCCTCACCCATCCATTGTTTAATGGTCTTGTAAATAATATTACAGTTGGCCAAGTAACATTCTAGAGACAAAATCAACAACTCATGTATAAACACTCACAGCTATTTAATTTTCAGTTGACATCTGTCCCATATTTGTATATTAATCCCATATTTGTACATTAACCATGTTCTTCTTGTTCCAATTTATGTGTTACGTGCCTTCTGAGAGTCCGCCGTCGAATGCCCTCCTCGTGTTCCAGCAAAACTTTGATTGAAAACAGACGTGTCTCTGAAGGGGGTACATTATGACGAGGCGAGTCACGTACCGTGTGTGGGACAGAAGCTCTGTATATGGTTTTTATCTGCCACCGCAGTGACGCGGCCACACCGTTTGTGGCTGCTGGATTTGGGTTTTTACAGCCCCACGATTACAGGCTGCAGCTGTAATGTCAGGCTGCCGCCCGCCGATCTGTTTTCCGCACGCTAACAAGAGAACAGACACGGGAAGGAGAGGGGGGTGTGGGGGGGGTGGGCCTGATATCGGTCACCGCGCTGGCTTCACCAGTAACAGAGAGAACCAGTGACTCAGTTACAGTAAAGAGTAAACAGTCATCGCCGGGTTGTCGAGCGGGGGAGACGCTTGATTTGATTGTGACTGTGAGCTTTTATGGTCCTAATGATAGACCTTTTAAAGGAGACTTGCTAAAATTAGTAGCTAGCCGTTTCTGAACACAGAGTCATGTTTTTCAAAAAGAAAATGAAGATGACCCCAACTGCACATTTTTTAATTGCGCATAAGCTTGTATAATCACGCAATAAAAATCAACACATATACAACGGTAGGAAATTATGTTTAAAAAAAATCAACACGTTCATGTAGCCGTACTGTAGCTAGTGATGTTAGCGCTGTTGCTAGCTACAGCGCTAACACAACTTAAACCACTCATCTTGAAGGTCTCAGCCAGGCAGCAGGGTCATTATCCCCTGGCAAAGTGGCCACTCTGAACCGTGAGCGCGGCAAGGACATTGTCAGTGTGTTAATTAACACTTCTCCTGGGCTGTCCCGCCTTCACCGGGCTAATTAGGTCTTGGGCCTCCTCTTCTTGCCATCGCCCCAATCCCCCCAAACCCCCCCACCCCTCCTCCCTCTTCTCTCTCATCACCTTCAGCCTACTTCCCAGGGGTGGAGGCAAGGTCAACCTCTAGCCCCCCCCCTTCCCCTAGAAGATTGGTAAGGTGTGGGCGAGGGGCGTCTTTTATAAAGATCTAGTCAACTGAGTCAGCACTCCCTAAGGCCATGTTTCCTGGGCGGAGTAGGGTGAGGGAGAGAGAGGGGAAGAAGAGATGGGGAGAAGGAGAGGTCATATTGTGGCCATGTGGGGCCTAATGATGGCTAAGAAGCACATGAGCGATGAGCGGCCTTCTTATCACGTAAACCACAAGATGGAGGTGGTCATCTGAGCCGCAGTTCATCCCTAAACCGGTCAATACCGCTTCGTTACAATTTCTCTCCCACCCCCACCGAGACAGTGAGACGCGGCCCAGACACGTCGGGGTGACTAAAACGAGGCTAATGTCAAAGTTATCTTGTCCGGGAGACTACAGGACAGCAGTATGAAGAAGGATATATTCGTTTTAACCTTTTGCGGTAGCAAAAAGGTTAAAACGAATAGTTGAAAATGACTTACGTGTGATGCAGTTCAGTTACCCAAGCAACCTGAACTGTAATTAAAAAATCGCGACCCTCCACTATTTCAAAACGGCCAACATGACACACAAGGCCCCTTCTCCTCCTCTTCCTCCTTCTCCTCACGGCAAAAAACCAGCCCCCCACCCCCCTCCCCGAAGAACAAGAACAAGCCCCTTGCTGCACCCCCCCCCCCCCTCTCCCGCTCGCCGCCCCAGCACGGCCCTGGGCGGGAGGAGCTGAGGTGGCAGAGCTGGAGGTCACAGTGTGAGATGCTGGCAGGAGATGGCAGGGTCTGCTGGGGCGCCCTGACGCCATGTCTCACACCGGCCCTTGGAAAACTGCTGACGGACAGACAGCAGGGGCCGGGGGTGAGGGAGGGGACAGACAGAGAGAGGGAGGGAGAGTTAACAGATGGAAAGAGAGAGAGAGAGGGAGAGGGAGAGGAGGAGGAGAGAGGGAGAGCGAGGGAGAGGGGGAAAGAGAGGGATGGGGAGAGGGAGAGTTAATAGATGGAAAGAGAGAGAGAGGGGGGAGAGAGCTAGGGAGAGGAGGAGGAGGAGAGAGAAAGGGAGAAAGATGGAGGGGGGAAGATAGAGGAGGGGAGGAGGAGAGAGAGGGAGAGAGAGGGGGAGGGAGAGAGGGAGAGAGCCCCGGCTCCGTAAAAAGTGGGGAGCACCGCTCACAACAAAAAACCTGTAGTACCACGATTTGCTGCACAGTGCATTTTGATGTGTGGAGCGGCGCCGCGGAGGGGTTTCGATTTTAGCTCGAAGTTAGCTAGCGTTCTCGAGAATGACTGACCCTGCCTTTAAGTGGGCGTGTCACCAATGGAATGGCCTGAAACAAAGAAAATGTACTCCAAAACCCCAGTTTGCTGCAGAAATACCATTGTGGCCTCATATTGATCGTAGGTACTTGTGAATAAATGTAATATACTGTACTCAAAATACCCATTAACACCCCTTACAGAGAAATAATGATCAATATTATGGTGAAATCCATGTACATTTCCATTGAATTGCATGGAACGCTGGGTTGTTCTGGCCTCCCCCCGTCTAAAAATCAAATGCGACAGTGGCGTCCGTTGCAACCTCTCTGTTATATTCCATTCCATTATATTCTCTCTGGTGTACCCCAGTACAACCTGCATATAGCAGGGGGCCCACAGCAGCACAAGTACTACACAACTACCCCAGCGTAAAGCTTGGACAGTGGTTAGCGTAGTGCGTTGTTTTCTCTTCTGCGTTGCGCAGCCGCATAATAAATGTAGAGTCACAGTATTTTGTTCAGGAAAAATGTTTGTACTGTATGGAGACATAAAACTTGAAACGGCAATGTAGATCTGACCTCGCACCACCCCCCCCCCCCTCCCCTCACCCACCCACCGCTCCCACCGCCCCCCTGTGGACATACGAGATGCTATTCTCATGCCACTCACACAGCCACATCGACAGGCGGTCTGCATCTCGGAGCACAGCAAACGCAGGGAGGGAAGAATAAATACAGAAATAGATACATAAATAAGTAAGACTGGGGTCATTCTCCTGGGCCTCCTCTTGTTGTTTCTCAACTGCAGACGCCAGCGTGAGGTCGATAAGACAGCGGAGGGGGAGAAAAATAAACGCACAGCAGAAATAAAATATACAGTAAAGTCGGCCATCTTGGATTGTGAAATCTGGTTTTAGGCAGAGCTGCTTCTCCTTATGTCCAATTCCGACACCAAAACCATTCAGTCACTCAAGACTGAGTGCCGTTTTTTCCCCCGAAGAGGTGCCGTGCAGGCTATAAAGGTGAACGTCAGCAGGTGTTCATGAAAAAAAAAAAAACGTGTGAATTGTGAACAATGTATATAGGCCACTGAACATTTTGCAGTTAAAATTAATTTTATAATATTATTATTATATATTATTATTAATAATTAGTATATGTTCTGAGACATCTGAGGTCACAGCTACTGTATGTGGAGCACCCTGGCTTGATCTTTTCGGAAGGACACAGCTAACAAGGATATAACGTACTCCACACATGTGGAAACAATGAACTTCAAACCAACACCAAATCTGCTACTAAACTGCTGGAGCCCTGTCGCCATGGAAAAGCAATGTAAACAAAGCCAAGAATACTTGATGCATAAAGCTCTTCTAGAAAGCTCTAAAACCTCCAAGCGCAGTAATTAGTCCTTGAAGTGAGAGCCTTTCCAGTCATTTCTCAACTGTCCGAACAGCCCTTTTCCCGGCACAAGGCAACAACATTGTTCAGCAAAACAGAGGTCAAAATGTCAGATATAATCTCATAATATTAAATACTATGATATAATATAATACAGTATAGTATAGTCTTAGTCATCACTTGCGCTTGTGTTTTGCTTACCCCTAAAAACTTAATTAGGTCAATGCTGTAATTATTCATACCATAAAGTGCTATGATTATACAAATTTGCTATTAGCTGCCTTTCTGTATATTCAAAGAATGCCAAATTCTCAATTTTGACCAGAAGGAAATTCAGTTTTCTAGCCTGGCTCCGCCCAAGTATTGCTCTCAGTTCAATATTTCTTTGCTGAGATTACAGGCTGAAGACCCTGTTCGCAAATGTGTACAGTCACCCTGCTGGCAACCCAATCAGGGTGGGTTGGTAAGATGATGTTGAAGTCAAGCGTGTTTTGAAATGATGGTAGAGCTAGCGATCAAAACAGTTGTAGCAACGCAGATTGGTTAAAGTATGTATCTCTGGGTTCTGCAGTTCATATGCTACCTTTCCCTTCCCATTAAGTTAGTGTTAATAATACATAAATATAGCATTGTTTCTCTATAATAAAAGACGGAAGCATTTTTGTGTGTTCGCAAACGATTAGCTAACAAACAGACTTATGCAGTATCGAGTGACAGTGAAAATGCCTCTTTTGGTGAAGGATAATAATGTATGGAGGTTTTTTCCCCTGGAGGTGCCGTGCAGGCTATAAAGGTGAACGTCAGCAGGTGTTCATGAAAAAAAAAAAAAACACCATGGTGGTTGCCTTGCAATTACCTAGTGTCTCTGTCAGCATTCTCCCCAATCAAACCCTTGTTATCTCCAGCCAACTTAAACACTCAGGCTATGTTTTGCAGTGAAGTGAGACAATATCAAACATTTAGTTGCTAACAGCTACTGGGTTTTTTAATGGCATTGTCCTACTGGAGACTGTGAGGCTCAGCGTCACATTCGCTTCTACTGTATGTGCTCACTCAGCAGAGAAGGCAGACGTAACCGCCCTTTAAAGCCGGTAGCCATTAATGCTAATCAGGTTAAAAGATGTAGAGCGGATGATAGGCTTATGATGAACTTGATGAGTCCTCTCCAAGGGTGATGATGAGCTATGAAGTTGTCGCTCAGTGACACTGACCCTGGCAAATCCAGTCGGCCACCTAAAGTAATCCAACAATATCCTCTTCAGTGTCACAAAAAAGGTGATCTTCATTTTGTCGTATTGGTATTGGGGTTTATTAAAAGCAGCTGCTAGTGTACATATAGTGTGCGCTGTATTTAGTAGCTAGCTCATACTCTAGCTAGTAGCTAGCTAATACATACGTATTATCTTAAAATGTGCTAATTCAAGAACATTCTACACTAAAAAAGGATTTTAAGGCATAAGAAATTATAGTGTAGTATTTAATCTAAATAGGTATCTAGGTAAATGGTAAATGTTGTAGTGTAAATAGTTTTTTGAGCTCTTAATATAATTAAAACACACACAGGAAAAGTCATGTATGTGTAAAACCACATGGTTACAAGTTTAACATTTAAAATATTCAGCGATTGACGCCTGCTTTGACCTTTCTTGGCCTTTGTTAAACGTGACGAGTGGCACACCGGAAACTGCAGCAACGAAAAGGGTGGGTCACAGTTGTTCCATTGGTCTCGATGATGTGCGGATGAGCCCCCACACGCACGCACACACAGACAGGCCCACACCCATATACAGCGGCTCTGTATTTTTCACCATCCATTGGCCAAATCCAATTTGTTAAGGCCCTTCTACGACTCACTTACGAAGTTGCGGTCAATGGAAATCACATTTCCGTGATTGGACATCCCATTATCCCCGCTCACCCAGACTAACGTCGGTTGGGTGAGCGGGGGCGGGGGGGGGGAGAACCGCGGTGAAGCCAATCGGGCAGAGACGCCCCGGACAGACAAGAGCTGCGGCTCCAGCGAGTCCGTCGCCTCTCAAAGGGTAAAAGCCTGACATGTTAGTCATAAGTGTTCTTTAAATTCATTATCATCTCAACACGCCAGCGGCACAAGTGTCGGGCCAGGGGGGTGGGGAGGGGAAGGCCCTCTTTAAACAAGGTTAGTGGAGCCATTTAAAGCCTCACAGTTGCTGCGCTGTGCTCCATGTCACAAGCTAGTCCCGAGATGTGTGCAGCATCCCCCACCCCCCCCCCTCCCCCCACCCCCCGCCCCAATAAGGCTGCACAACAACACAGCCAGGAGCCGTGCTTCATCAGTGGACACGTTTCGCGTTATGGGTTGGGCCTTTTCCATTGCCTGTTTAAGCACACCTTCAGACGGAATTTCTTTTATATTTAATTTATTAAAAGCGCTGGCCTGGGCATTTTTCATGTAGAAAAGAAGAAAAAAGCAACTGAAACAGTTGTTACGGTTGTTATGGAAAACACTAGGTATCACTACGCCGCTTGTGGTTGGTCAACTGTCAAAAAAGCGGTTGACGTAGGGCGTTTTCTTCTGAGAAGTTGAACTTTTGAAAAAGAAGCCCAGAGCTGCTGAAAAAAGCGCCTGCGGCAGCGTTTATATTCAGCGCCCGTGGCGCTTTTAAAAAGACGGTCCCCTCCATATTATTATGTAAAAAAGAGGCCAACAGCTTCCAAAAAGAAGTTACGTCTGAACGCGGCTTAAGCGTGTACAAATATAAATATTAAATCTGTCAAGTTGTGCTATAAGGATCAGAAAAATAATAGTGGGGGAAATAACAATAATATGTTATTTAACTAGTGAACCGAAAAACACACTATAGATATTATTATTATTATATTGATATTATTGATATTATAATAATATATTATTAATCGTTTATTGTAGATTTGTTTACCTTGCGATAATCCTGCCATCGTAAATGTGCAGTCTGAGGGCATCGTGTACTAATGTGTTAGTGCCCATTTTTAGAGGTATTTTCATCACAATGTGCGCCTAAAAACATGGATGGAGCACGGTGTGTATGCGCATGGCTAAAACGGTATTCTGCGGGAACGCAGAATCACCAGTTGCGCTTTCCTATGCTATCCATTCATGGAAGGGTCAATGGGATAGTGGGAGATAATAATATTAATAATAATAATAATAAATGTAATTTGTAATTAAATTTACATTTGAACCAATCTCAAAGTGCTAGAATGTAGACTCATAAAAAGCACTGTAAAAACATCAGTAAACAGATAGAAAAGCTCTATTAACTAAAAAATATTTTAAAACTGTTTTTAAAAGTCCCAACAGTCTGTGGTGGCCTTAGGAAGTCGGGGAGGGCATTCCAGATCTGAGGAACAGCAGAACAGAAGACTCGGTCACCCATGGTGCTGAACTTAGTCCTGGGGATAAGGAGGCGGTGTGAGTTCGCTGAGCGGCGTGATCATGTTGAGGTTTGAGGAGAGAGTCGTTCTTTCAGGTAGGGTTCCAGATCCATGCAAAACCATGGGAGGAGGTGTGTAAAGAGAGTGATGACCTATTCTGTTGTATGTGTGAAAACTGAGAGGGAAAGCACAAGTGTGTTTTGCGGTGCAAGTTCTATGCCTCTGAAAAGCAGGTGTTATGTTAGCACATTTGCTTGCACAGGAAAAGCAATGGCAGGAGTCATTCAAGCAAGACGAATACACAGGCCAAGATGTGCTGAGAGCCTGAGAGGATATACTCGCTTGTGCTGTTAAAATACATATTTTCTTTTGTACGCCGTTTAATGTCTGCTTCCATTTCCCTACAAGTAGCGACTATGGCATTAATATCATTTTTTTATAGTCGCCCAAACATAATTATTTCAGGGGTAAAATAACATCCCTGTTATCTCTAGGTTTGATATAGGCTACACCATAAAAAAGTAGGCTATTATCCACTGTATTTCATGATTCAATGAAATTATGATTAAAGTGTTTTCTTTTTTTGAGAAAGGTGCCAAGCTCTGATTACGCGATCAGCCGATGAGAGACCAAATCTAGTATTAAAACACAATATGCTATTATATAGTGCACAATGTATCCTGTTACTGTGAAAACTTTCAGTTCTGACGACACTTCTGACACAAACTGCTACGTTTTAATACTAAACCACTGAATATTTCTACACTCAATATAACCTCACACTGCCTTGTTGTTGACAAATTAGTCAAAAATGACTTCTGTCAGTCTTGCAGAAAGTAGATAATTTGATAGAAGATAATTTATCAAACATTTTTTTGGTTTTGTTATTGTTTATTATTGAGCTATTTAGTGAGTTTCTATAGAGACAATAAAACCATTACATCATAAAATAGTGTCCAATAAATGATGGTTGTGCATACTAGCTGCCAATATAATAATCACACAATAGTAAATGCTACTGTAGCTTTAGCTGTGCCCGTTTTGCTACATACAAGGCCCAACAAGAAAGAAAATATACTAATAATAGGCCATACGTTGTAAATGTCGAGCTGGTTCTAAACCTCATAACCTTTGATACATATTATTTTATTGTGTGTTTTCATGCTTACATTTATCCTCTTGCGTTTTTTGGCTTCAGAAAAGTAAAAAATACAACACCCACCTCTAAACTTTGATATCTGAAGTACGTTGAAATTCCGTGAACTGAGGCAAACATTGATGGCAAAGGCTGTTTGTATAGTTTAAACTTTAACATTAGAATTCTTTGTGTAATCATTTTTAATGGGTAGATTTAAACTGTCACCGTTTGTCAAGCATCCGTGTGTGTGTTTGTCAAGAACTACCTACTCAGAACGTAGTTTGCAAGCGTTTGTAAACGTTCGCCATTGTTCGCTATCAGACATGCAGCTTCAGACTTGTGGTATGGCCAACTCACCTCTTTCTCATGATACTGTAATGGAGCTCATCCTCCTGTTTGATGTGAGTGTGGTCCCCACTGGCCCGCTCGCTGCCTTCACTGTCGTCACTGCTGAAAATGGAGGCCAGCTCCTTCTTGGGAACGCGGTTGGGGGGCAATGGGATGGTACGTTTTTCCGCCAGGCGCCCCCGGTTCTGTGCAACAACAACAACAACAACAACACGAAGAGAAGGATACGATTAGGAACAGGGATCACCATACAAGGACGACCAGAACATTATATTAGTATCTGCTAACATTGCTAATTGAGTAAATGAATTAGACTGGTTTGTGACCCTTTAATCAATGCTCACGGTTGATTGAATGAACGCACGTACATACAGACACACACGCACGCACGCACGCACGCACACACACACACACACACACACAAGAAAACATTACTCTAAAACAGAGGTCGTCAATGTTTTTCAAGCTAAGGACCCCTTGGTTGTTAGAAAAACGACACAGGGATCGCATATACCGATCGCATATAAAATATGTTGTTGCCCGGTCTACAATGTGTACAGCAGTGCCATGTTTACAAAAGTACTTTGTAATAGTGTAGCCTACTGTAGCCATTTTATTCTAAAGCACATTATTACCAACTGTTGCTAAACACACTAGCCACTGTTTTCACCAACAAGGTGCTGTTCTATAAAATGTAGTGCAATACTGCCACAGTTCTAACAAATGTACTATAGCCAGTTTTATAGTAAATGTAATATAGCCTGTGTTATAGCAAATTCACCAGGCCTATAGCCAGTGTTATAGTAAATGCACTATAGCCTGTGTTATAGCAAATGCACTATAGCCTGTGTTATAGCAAATGCACCAGGCCTATAGCCAGTGTTATGGTAAATGTACCAGGCCTATAGCCAGTGTTATTGTAAATGTACCAGGCCTATAGCCAGTGTTATGGTAAATGTACCAGGCCTATAGCCAGTGTTATAGTAAATGCACTATAACCGGTGTTATAGTAAATGCACCAGGCCTATAGCCAGTGTTATTGTAAATGTACCAGGCCTATAGCCAGTGTTATAGTAAATGTACCAGGCCTATAGCCAGTGTTATGGTAAATGTACCAGACCTATAGCCAGTGTTATAGTAAATGCACCAGACCTATAGCCAGTGTTATAGTAAATGCACTATAGCCTGTGTTATAGCAAATGTACCAGGCCTTTAGCCAGTGTTATGGGGCAATGTACCAGACCTATAGCCAGTGTTATAGTAAATGCACTATAACCAGTGTTATAGTAAATGCACCAGGCCTATAGCCAGTGTTATTGTAAATGTACCAGGCCTATAGCCAGTGAGCAGCAATAACAGAGACAGACTGTGGAGAGAGAGAAAACATGAGAGGGAGCACTTTCCTCTACGGAGGAAAAGGCTGTCCAGTGTAGGAGAGTGGACATGGCTTTGAAATCATCCCCCCATCTCTCTCTCTCTCTCTCTCTCTCTCTCTCTCTCTCTCTCTCTCTCT
>JAODOY010000022.1:1337236-1355717 GCA_025399855.1 Forbesichthys papilliferus
TATATAGGCACCTCTATTACTATTAAGTCATTAAAGCTTCAGTCATAACTGACTGACTTAACTGATTTGACTGACATCACGGAAAGGGGGGGGGGGGGGGCTGGGGGGTAAACATATAACCATCATTTAAATTTACGATTTTGTGTTGTTTACATACAAACATCTGACCTCAAAACTGCAAATGTTTAGCTTCAGAATACATGCACTTTCATACCATTTAACCTGCTTCTTCTGATAACCTATCATGCCTCAACCAGTGCAGTAAACCAAATGTTTTGACCTACAACCCCAAACATAGTAATTTGCATTAAGATAGAATCTGGCCGTTAATATCACAAAAACATAAAAAATAAAAAATAAATAAATAAACTTTAAAAATAGAAAAATGTATAGACCTTGTATTAACCATATAAAACATAAAGATACAAGCAATTGTAAGATAATACACTTTTTGTCAAATTCCCCAAATATCTCCTCAGTCTGCTAGTTTAATGTTCTCTGTGCGTGCTAAAATAATACACTGGCTCTGTTTATGAACAATACTACTATATTAAAACAAAGTGGTGCAGACCGCACACAACAACAATATCCTAGCCTTCGCAATGCGTTTCCAATGTGTGAGGCGGAGCTTCTGCATTGAAGGGAGCAACGTGTTGCTGCTGTTTATTTGAATACAAATTTGGCAAAGCGTTCTCGAGAACGACTTAGTATACCTTTAAATATATGAAAACAACATGTCGAAATCGTCTCGGGAGTCGATTGAAAAGTGTGTTGTGGACTCAAGTGCGGGCGCAGACCCCCGCGTTGAGAAGCAGTGAGCGCAGTAAACGTCAGCTTCAGCGTGTCCTGAGCAGGCAGGTAAACCGGCTTCCTTCCTGACAGCTGCTCTAGTTTTTCTTTTTTTTTTACGACCGCTTCGCCTCATGCCTATCTATAGCCAAACAAGATCACTAAAAGTTAAACCGTCAAACTTTCAAACAAATATCTACCCAGGGTAATTTGTGTAACTAGGCAGGCATTCAGTGAGCCTGTGTATGTGAGTGAGTGAGCGAGCAAGAGAGAGAGAGAGAGAGAGAGAGCGAGAGAGAGCGAGCTCATCAGTGAGGGTGTGCGAGCTACACAGCGTGCCATACCCTGGGGCTAGGCAGTGGAGGGACAGGAGACGCCAGTACAGGCCAGACAAGCCCCACCGCCTAACCGACATCGCCTCGTGTGAAACTGCCAAACATACTTGGCCTGTGTGCGTGTGTGGGTGTGCGTGTGCGCATTTGTGTGTTCAAAAAGGTCTGGGCAACAAGCTTCAACACCAGACTTATACTTAATAGATAAAGAGAGAGAGAGAGAGAGAGAGAGAGAGAGAGAAAGAGAGAAAATATAAAAGTAGGGAATAAGAAGAATTGGAGGTTTTATCCTAGCTGGCATCACTGACGATGTTTTAGCTCTGAACCTGCTATTGAACTGAACTCCACGCCACCCCAAGATCCCCTGAAATGCCACATCCCAACTCGAGTGCCTTCTAACCCACTCCCCATGCAGTTAATCAGCGCACAACATGGTAATTCGTTCTGCCTGAACCCCCCCCCGGATGTGTGTGTGTCTAGACACAGACCTCTCCTCTCCTTGTGTTATGAACATCACCGGTTCACCTGTATCACTCAAACACCTCCAGCTTATCAGGCCTGCCTTCGCCCTGTATGCCCTCGCACACAATAATCAGCAGTAGCCACGCTCAGTAGCTCGCTAAGCCTCTTACACCCTTCCCTCAAGATTAGTGGTTGGGAGCGACGACAGATGCGCTCCACGGTGATAAACACACACACACACACACGCAGACACCCGGGCTGCACCTGTGCGAACAGATTTGGCGACAGTGAGCCGGCGGAGCACTCACACAAAGCTGACACATGCGCACGTAAACACACATAAAACATGCACGCGCGCACACACACACGCACGCACCCATAATGGCGACACACCTGTGTCTTTGGCATGAAGCCTCTAGTCAAGTCTGGTGAGGTGGGGGGACAGAGAGAGAGAGAGAGAGAGATAAAGAGAGAGAGAGAGAGAGAGAGAGGCGCGAGGCAAACAAAAGTTCGGTCAACAGCCAGGTGAGGAACTGAGACACATATGGGACAAAAGAGGCGTTCACAGGGACAGCCAACATCAGACGTCCATACTGGGGCACTCAATACCTTTGAATGGACGCCTGTTTTCTGCCGCGGCTCTATGAATGGTTCAAACAGAATCTGATATTCAAGCGTTGAAACATTAGCAGCACATTTTTAACATGCGTGCCTCGGTGCCCTCGAGCATCTGTGGCAAAGGGGAGGCAGCCGTACACACCACACCCTAGACACTTGTTTGCCCACACACCCTTTGTGCTCTTGAGCAAGGCACGGCCTTCATCAACCACCCTGAGTCCCTGACAACCTCTAGTTGCTAGGTATGCAGCATTTAATACCATATATTCCATTATACAAACATTTTTTTGATTACACTGTGTTGTAAACCACTGTAAAAAAAATGATTAAATGGACGACAAAAGGCAAAAACAAGACTGAATGTAGGTTCTTACCACGGGAGATGAAATACGACACCCAGGGCAATCGCAGATAGGAGGATGTACTTGTAAAATTCCTTTGGACATGAGAGTCTTCAGACTTTTTCCTGTAAAAAAAAATTAATGAATAAATAAAAAGGAATTCATTATTGCTCAGACAAAAGGCTTATCACCATGGCAAAGCAATTAATAACCATAAATGCCATATTGTTCAGCTGAACAATGAAGATAAAAGAGCTTAATAGGTAAATGCTTATTTTCTTCAGTTATACCTTTGTTACCAAGTCTGATGTCTCCATATTATTGACAGAGGTGAATTCACTCTACAGCCGGACTGTGTTGACAAGCAAGTCAACTACTGTCATCTGGCTTTTAGCATTGGCAAATATCTGAAAATATAAGGATATCGTTTCTGACCTAGAGGTTAGCCCAACCCCTCGCCCCCCTGCCTCCCCTCTCATCCCCTTAATGTCTTGGAGGAGCTGGTGTCTGTTCTGCATGAGTAACCATTTGCGTCCCCTAGTCCTCAAAAGTAACTGATGTATGCTGGGCCAGCGTCAAAATTGTTTTGGGCCAGTGTCAAGTGTGTCCATCATTGAGTGAAAACTATATTTTGGTCAATATGGCTACACCTTGTTAATTTAATTAAAACTCCAGAGCAACATGACATTTATTTATATGACTATTTAATGGCAGTTCTTGCATAAACTTGCAATAATATTACATTCCAAAATTAGAGCTACACAAGCATCTCGTGTAAGTGAAAAGCCATCACAACCCAACATTAAACTCGACATATCACGCAAATAAAGATATAAAAAATAAAACCGTCTCACACTCATGCGCAATATGTATAAGTGTCAACACCCATGAATACAAGTAGCCTACGGTAGCCTACAGTTTGCACAGCAATGGGTCTATACACGGCAAAGAACGGGTATTGGAAATATCGCACAACGTAGCCTATTATTAAGGTATTCATGGTTTGCACCTCAATCCAAATGTAGCCTATATTCCGGACGACCCGTTTTCGGTTTATTCGTCGCTCCCCAAACTGTCTGTTAAGCCTTCAGGACACAGCGAGTATATATGCCTTTCTCAAGTATTCTGACTGCTGAGTATCTGCTGTAACCCTTTCAATACAAACCACAGTGGCAAGCCAAAAACAACTGAGTTGATTTTTACAATAAATAATAGCTACAGTCCAAAAGTGTCCGAGATATCATCTTTGAACATTCACATGTTTAAAAAAATAATAAGACGGGAGTGAACGCTCTGCTTACCTTTGTGTCTAATACTCCGTTTCCAATCCTTGGCGGTCTCCCTTCCACTGACAAACTGAAACTCGTTCGGAGTGAGCCACTCGCCTCGGTATTTAATTGAGGGTCCTTTACTGCCCTGACACAGTTTATTGATATAAAGCAAAGCCTTGTTCTCGCCACATTCCACCTCGATGCAGGGTTCCCCGTTGTCAAAGAAGGGCTGAAAGTCGGGGATGGAGGAGAACCTCTCAAGCATTAAGTCGTCCGTGTGGTGGTGGAGGTGTTGGTGATGCAGAGCCGAGTCGTGGAGCCCCAAGTACGCGCGGTGATGGGCGAAAATATGGTCGTAGGCTGGTGGATGCGGGGTCACCACGGGGATCGCGGTGGCATTTAAAGGGGCCAGGTATTCGGACTGGTTGAACGCAGCCAGTGCCATCTCGTCCCCGTCCAGTCTCTCCTTCTTGATGGCAGGCATGTTAACGGCAGCCCGGCGCCGGTAACAAGTGATTCTCTGCTCGCCCGGTCCTATCCGTCACAGGAGTTGGTCAGAGCCAGACTTGAAGGCGCGCCACTTTGTTTTACGCGCGACTCCCGTGTCGTCGCGTGACAGCAGCAGTCCCGGTAGAACGCCATTCACTAGTTTCCAGCTCGCGCTCTCCGCCAGGCTCGCGGCTCCGTTCGCATGACGGCTCTCGCCGCGCGCCTGCCTCCCACATTTAATCAGACTCTTAATGCCGAGCCCAGCCGTGCCATCGTGTTAGCACTGACCCGGCACGGCTCCTGCAGGGTCTTATGGGGGCTGTCTATGTAAAGGTGTTCGAATGTACCAGAATATATAGCCTATAGACTAAAATAAAATAGGCGAATATTTCGCATTTGTAGAAAAATCGGCACAAAAGTCAGACACACCATTTTGGGGGGAAGTTAGCCCATAATTTGAACTAAAAAATAATAAATTACTATAACTAATTATCTATTTGTGAAAGTTGTGTCGATCGTCACACGGGTTTACCTCATAACAGGCTATTAAATATAATTAATCAATTTCTCCGTGATAGGTTATTTTGGAAAATGTTTTCGGAATAGCTGTCTAACCCTGTGTATGTCGTTAAAGTCACGCCGAAGTTCACAGACCCAGACCAAACGAGATTTGCACCCTCCGCTTCTCAACTTGGCCCATTTAAACAGCGGAGGCTTGGCGAGCAACAAGAGGAGAAGGGGGTCTGTGAGGGACGTCGTTTTATGGTATAAAACGAAAGCCGTCGGGTTCGAGGAAGTCCGCGTGTAGCCTATCAAACAAACTATAAACGGAACCGAAAGCAGCTATTCGGCAAAGTACACATGCTGCATACAATGTTAAGAAATGTATTAATTGCCCCAATGAAATTAACAACATTAACACACTATGCTAGGAAGTATATAATTTAGACTAAAGTTTTTAAAGAACATTAGGTCACATAGCCTATCACAGCTCCTCCGACCACCATCTCTTTCCATGACAGTAGCAGCAGTGGGCGTTGTTTGACCTCCATGTATCTAAATTCACCCATCTACTTGTTTATACACCTACGCTGACACAATTGAGACCTCTATCCTCAGATAAACCCGCATGTACGAGTCGAGTGACATCGATTTAGATAGATGAGCTATTGGCCAAACTTTAACCTAACACCATACACTTGCTTGGCCTACACTATGATACAGAATATATGTGTGTGTGTGGGGTGGGGGTGGGGGGTCGTGGTATAATGTATATAAGGTCCCATAATTACAGTTACCAACAGATATTTTATAAATGTCCTTGTTGGATGGCCTCCAGCCCAAATAGGTCATCCTTGGAGTTGGATGATTTCATGATGTCGAGATAATCTCCATGTTCAATTATTCCAATCGTGTTTGATTGTCATTAAGAAAATATATACATATTTCAGTGTTATTCCGGTTTGCTTATAGTATGTATATGCTTCTATTATGAAATGCTACTGTAGAGACACGTGTCTGCTAGACACTTTCCACAGACACAACCTGGTCTGTTGAAGATAAACACCAGTTTGAGAAGCACATATAGGCTCAACGCTGTTTGCGGTTTTGTTTTCGTCTCTTAACATACTTTGTTCTTGTCGTTGATGTTATTGTTGTTGATGTCATCATGGTAACAGAGAGAAGGGAAAACTGGGTCATTCAGCGTTGTTGTTGTTGTTGTTTTTGTTGTTGTTGTTGCTGCTGTTGTTGTTTTTGCTGTTGTTGTTTTTGTTGTTGTTGCTGTTGAAGTTTTTGCTGTTGTTGTTTTTGTTGTTGTTGCTGTTGAAGTTTTTGCTGTTGTTGTTTTTGTTGTTGTTGTTGTTGTTGTTGCTGCTGTTGTTTTTGCTGTTGTTGTTTTTGTTGTTGTTGCTGTTGAAGTTTTTGCTGTTGTTGTTTTTGTTTTTGTTGCTGCTGCTACTGTTGTTGTTGCTGTTGCTGTTGTTGTTGTTGTTTTTGCTGTTGTTGTTGTTGTTGCTGCTGCTACTACTGTTGTTGTTGTTGTTGCTGTTGCTGTTGTTTTTGCTGTTGTTGCTGTTGTTGCTGCTGCTACTGTTGTTGTTGTTGTTGTTGTAGCTGTTTTTGCTGTTGTTGTTGCTGCTGTTGTTGTTGTTGTAGCTGTTGTTGTTGTTGTTGTAGCTGTTGTTGTTGTTTTTGCTGTTGTTGTTGCTGCTGCTGTTGTTGCTGTTTTTGCTGTTGTTGCTGTTGTTTTTGCTGTTGTTTTTGCTTTTGTTGCTGTTGTAGCTGTTGTTGTTGTTTTTGCTGTTGTTGTTGCTGCTGCTGTTGTTGCTGTTTTTGCTGTTGTTGTTGTTGTTTTTGCTGTTGTTGTTGTTGTTTTTGCTGTTGTTGCTGCTGCTGCTGCTGTTGTTGCTGTTGTTGTTGTTTTTGTTTTTGCTGTTGTTGCTGCTGCTGTTGTTGTTGTTTTTGCTGTTGTTGTTGTTGTTGTTAGTGTCTCCCAGTTCCTTTTGAATCCTATGAATAAAAGCCATGTGAGAACAGAAGGAGGCGTCTCAGAGTGCGTGTGTGTGTGTGTGTGTGTGTGCGTGCGTGCATGTGCGTGTGTGTGTGTGTGCGTGCGTGTGTGCGTGCGTATTCAGGGCCGCGCTCCAGCGAGCCGCTCCCGCCGTGAGTTGAGCCACGTGCATGACCCCCACCAGTGCATGCACGGCTGTTGCCACCCAGGTGGACCACTGCACCGCACACCACACATGGAATAGCCATTCAGGGAGCAGAGGTGGGGTCCGCGGCGCAGTGTGTGTGTGTGTGTGTGTCGGGGGCCTATAAATCAGACCAAACAGCCTCTGACACACACACACACACACACACACACACAGGAAGGAGGAAAGCCACACCGCAGAGCCGAGCTGAGCAGCGCGGAGGGGAAGGCCGGTCACCACAGCCCGACCAGAAGTGGAACACCACGACGAACGTTGGCACGCGGATGAAGAGAGACACAGGCTGGGGCCGCTGTCTTAGAATATGTGCCGACTGACAAGAGACCCAGTGGGCCACTGTTGTTCAGCTCCACACATGCAGCTCCGGCTAACTGGAATAAGAACAAGATGGAGCGCTATAATGCATTTCCGTGGAAGCACAAATGGAGCACTTTTGGTGTCTTAATGGGCTTGTCACAAATGGCTATTTAGCTGTGGAGGCTGACATAGGCAGCGCTCAGACAGCTACATCTACCACGCATGGCCTGAAACAACGTTAATGTACCCCCAAAAGGGTTCACTGCACAAATACCGCTGTGGCCTTTTGGGAAGTAACTTGGGAATTAATGTCATATAATCAAAATACTCATTAACGCCCCCAGAGAGAAACAATGGACCAAATATCCATAGTTTCCATAACAACCCGTGGACCTTCCCATTGACTTGCATGACTATCTGGGTAGTTCTGGTCGGCAAAGGGTAAAAATGTAATGCGGAAGTGGCGTCTGTTGACCCCTCCCTGTTATCAGAGTCTCTCTGACCAGACCCATGTTTCACATCTCTATCCTCGCTGTCTGAGGAGCGAGGGAGGAAGGGAGGGGGTTGAATTAGTGAGTAACGCTTAACACGAACACATCAGTCGTTCATCATTAGTGGTTAGGCTGAACACGCCCTGATGAAAACGGAAGCATCAGCTACTGCAATTAAAAATATCTTATGCTGTGCTAGCATCGCTGATATCTGACTGACCTTTGACATTTGAACCATTTGATCACAAAGTCAGATTGCAGGAAATGGAACATTTTCTATACTGAAAAAAAAAACCTCTTTGGCGCCCTCTTTATCAAATCATCCACTCAACAAGCTCCACCAGTGGAAACCTAGTGTGTCTGTGTGTGTGTGTGTGTGTGTGTCTGTGTATGCGTGCGTGTGTGTGTCTGTGAATGTGTGTGTGTCTCTGTGTGTGTATGTGTGTGTGTTTGTTTGTGTCTGTGTGTGTGTGTGTGTGTTTGTTTGTGTCTGTGCGTGTATCCGTGTGTGTGTCTGTGCGTGCGTGTGTGTGTGTGTGGGGGGTGATGCGGCGACAGGGGAACACCTTTGGGAGAGCCCTACTCAGGTCACAGAGGACTCTGCGCCTACTTCACGCCCCTCATAATGAATCATCCTGGTTCCACAACACAGGCCCACACAGGGGCTTCCCTGGTAGATGACACGACAGCTCCTCGGTGACAGCTCCTCAGAGGAGCCCAACGTAGACTTGCTTCTACACTTTTCCATCAGCTTTTTCAGTTTCATCACAATGTCAGCGCTGACGCGCGGGCGGCACTTTGCTGAGGCTTTGCTCGGCATTCTTCTGTTGTGCCGTGCTGGTGAAGTGTCTTTTATTTTGAAATAAATGGCTCCCACATAGGCTAGTAAATACCCCACTCATTTAGCAATGTAAATATGGTATAGAGCATAAAAAACTACTGCCTTCACAGTCACACAGATGTCCACACAATATTAATAACATGAACTGCTGCACTATATTCTAATATCATATAATGAAAGTAGACGTCAATGTGGCATTTTTACATATAACATATCTTGTTCATTAGTAACCGAAATAATATGTATTTTAATATATGGCAACAGGCTCATATTGTTAGCCTTACATAACATGATTAGAAGTTCATATAATTTGATAGAAAACATTAGGCTAAATAGGATTTACAATGGCAAATAAACATTTTTATTAAGCAGCAGTCTCATTAAAACTGACATTGTCTTGCAGCAGTTATTAATAATAAAGAATCTCGTTTGTTATAAGAACGACCCTAGGATTTGTCCAGCTGATACTATAGCCCAATTAAATGTTTACGCCTGCTTAATAAACGATTAGAACAAGGATTTGACATCAGGCGCCGGAAATTCTGTCCACATTCAACGTTTTATTTCAAGACCATTTCCTCCCCCATCGACTGCGCGTCGTCCACCGGGAGCCTCCCTAATACCACCCCAGCCTCTGCGCCGTTGTTGGCAGCGGCCCCGGAGCCGCAGTGCTGCCGGCGGGGGAGAGAGGTAATAAATAACCCGGAGAGAGGAGCGGAGACCGCCGGGCGGTACACAGTCTGACCTGACAAATACTCACTGGAAAACCATCAGAGAGGGAGAGCCCACCCCTAGCGCCTATAGCCATGCTTTCAGACATGAGCTGCAAAATATATAGGCCTACCCCTACTGGAAAAAACGTTGCGTTAATTCTCCTCTCTCCTGGCATATTGATATGCAGACTGTCAGAGGCGATAGCAGGCTATTAACCTATTAAAACAAAGTAGGCTACATAAATGACTTATGAGAATGTTTAATTTTCTTCTTGTGTAAGGATAATGTGTTAAGCATGAAAGAAAGAAAGAAAGAAAGAGAAAGATTTGAGCATGTTGCTGGCTGGACCAACTAGTTGCAATATGAATTTGAAAGTTATACTGAACTTTTGTTAAACCTAATTTTTGTTAAACCCATCAGTTATTTCTCAAAAACACAGTAAAGTATTTTAAGCTAAATATCTTAGTTTCACCGATATTGTTCACGGGAAACAATATGTGCACATAAAAACCGTAGTTATAAATATAGCTAATTTCAAAGCACGTTTTTTGTATACAGAAATAGCCTATGCGTCCGAGTGACGTGTAACAAGGTTCTTTGGACCAACCAACTAGTTGCGCAGACACCAAAAGTGAGTCAGAAGCCGGTTAACGATTAATATGCAATATTTATTTAATACAACCCCAATGGAGCAGATGAAGGTTGGGGTCAGCAGCTCACCGCCAAAGCGTTCCACATCCCCAGAAGGTGGATTAAGTAGTAGCACACGTGACGCACACAGCACCTATAAAGCCAACTCTATACAGCCGCTTAGCACTGGAAGAAACAACAATAGACCTGGTGGCGAGGCTTCTGAACCCCAGCTGTAGCCAGCGGACGCTGGGGTCATTCTAAAACAATCATGTATATAAAACCACTTTATTAATATTAAAACTACTACAAAAGTTATTAAAATGTTCCTGCTAAAACCAATGCACCCACTAGCCACTGGCTGCAGCTCCCAGGGAAGATAGATGGTGTGCAGTCCCAAGCACCCTGCCTGGGACTAAAAGAACGAAAATAAATAAACTAAACACTACTAACCAACTGGTACCGTAAACCAATATAGCAAACCAGTTAGCATAACAACATCAAAGAAGCAACTGCACACCATTCACCTTACCCCATACCATACACCAGGAGTTCTCAAACTGGGGGTCGGGACCCACCGGGGGTCGCAAGACACAGAGGAGGGGGTCACAAGATGATTTTCAGAAATAGCCATAATTGTTAGTAGTAGTACAGTTTAACACATTACTTTGATGTATTCTGCTACTAGCCTATATTAAAATGCTATCAAATAATAATAAGGCTGTTCTTCTTCTACCCCTTCTAGGGATGGCGGGGGGTCGCGAGTCTCTGGTACTGTTATTTTGGGGAGTCGCGAGCTGAAAAGTTAGCGAAAACCCCTGCCATACACGACCTTGAACCTCCTTGAGCCTTAATTGGCATCCATTTTAAAAGGCAGCTCTTCTTCTATGAGTCCACTGAAGCCCTCTAGCTCCCCCCGCTGTACTGGAGCTGCAGTGCGCCATAGTCCATATGTCACAGACGTATGATTGGAACAGCTCGAGCGCTCGTCCGCGTTGCGCGAGGCCACGCATTTGGTAGCATGCAGCGGCCTTAAGATAGCGGAATGCGAGGAGATATTTGACAAAGTCTATTAGTTTACAGTCGCAGACTATACCTTTAATCCATGTCAGGCCTAAATATTTTGTTAACTGAGTCAACTTTTACAACAAATAAAATCAGATTACACCCCCTTCTCTCCACCCCCCTTCCCTTTCCGTTTGGCATTGGTCAACATTATTATTTAATTTTTTTTAATAAAACCGCCAGACAGGTGCGCTGCCTGCTTGCAATAAGGTGTGTTCCTGTTGCCATGCCGACAGAACACCCCATCTTCCCCCCGCAGATCACACCTTAAGTGCAACAGTAAGTTAAAAACACGTCTACACCTTTATTCCTTAACGCCACGGTAGGCCACAACACATCATCACTGTGCCTACCCAGCTCACTCCCCACACACACACACACACACAGTCTGCGTGCGTGTGTGTGTGTGTGTGTGTGTGCACGTGTGCGTGGTGACAGCAGTAATGTAAGAGCCTGCGTCAGCTGGTGCGAGGGTGGACAGCAGTATACTTTTGGGGTTTTGAGACATTAACACTGAACGCTCCCATGTGAGCCCACATTCAGCTGGGAGTGCTGGTTCAGCTGTAGGCTAACATCCACCTGGGTCCCTCCCCATGTATATAAAACCCCACTGAAACAACAATAATCAGAATAAATCCTCAAAAAAGGGTTTCAAAAGCAGAACCCAGCGTGGGAGGAAAGGTCCTCCTTTCCCACGTTAGCGTGCCGTGAACACCAGGGGCCGGCGAACACACTGGGTAACATAAGACCCCGCCTGCTCTCTGTGTTGGTTCGTGCGGTCGTGCCGGCGTCCTTGGTCTCCCCGCCTGGACGGGGGACGGGGTCAGGCGGTTGCCTGTGATCCCACACGGCGGCTCCTCCACGTGGGATGTGACTCCTCGCCGGCCGGGGCAGGCCGGGAGGCCCGGGGAGGATTCTGGTTTTAGACCCACGTCTGTAGCTGTCAACGCCAGCTGACACCCGAGACCTCCCCTCCCTCATCGCCTCACCCCTCCACCCCCGTTTAGCACATGCCGCACACGCGGCCCACCCACACACATGCACAGGCACACACATACACAGGCACACACGTATGTACGCACGTAGCCCACGCATGCACGCGCACATACACACACGCACACTCAGAGGAGACACACATGTACAAAGGTGTGTAAAACACACATGCACGCACGCACACAAGCATATTGTACATACACACACAGCCCTCACACACACACACACAGAGAAAAGACGCACATAAATACATGTCTTTTCGTGTAAAACACGCACACAAACACACACCGATGAGTTCTATCTGTTTCTTCTAGAAGGTTCAGCCTCTAAACCAGCAGGTTTAGCCTCTAAGCCAAGGACCCTATTCCGACGATGAATAGCGCTAACCCCTAGTGGACGGTCATGGTATGACATTTGGCACCACATCTTCCACTGACCTCTATTCTAAAGTGACTAAATCTAAAGAGAATATAAAATACTAGGACAATGCGCGGCTCCAGTCCTACCGGGGCGCGTTTGTTTCTACGACGTAAAACAAAGCCTAAACGTTTATGTGCTTCTCCAACTGTCAAGCCAGAGCTGTGGAAGACGGTCCAATTAGTGAGACCATTTTAGTGAGGTCATTTTAGTGAGGCCATTTTAGTGAGGCCATAATCAGCAATGCGTGCTTAAAGCATGTCCTGTCTAGTCAACAGGCATGGTAATGTACCACGTTTAATACTTCAATAGTCTGAACAGCGACAACCAGTTGGGCGTAAGTTGTATGAAATGCATAAAACCTGGCCAACCCCCCCCCCCCCCACTCTTCCCCGCGTCCCGTTAATAATTTGTGCAGTAAAAGATAGCGTGCCTCTCAGAGTTTGTGGGCGTTATTGGCACAATATTCCCTACCATATTTGTGCGAGGCAGTGATAGGAACATAAATTATTTCCTATCTCTTCCGCAATCCATTTTTCAAAGGGCTGTGTTTGAAGGGTAGCAGCACCAACAGCCGAGCCAGATACGGCGGGGCTACATTAGCCTGCGAGAGATCCCGCTAAACGCTTCCAAACAATGGAATGTGAACATCTTTTTATCACCGATGTGAGCAGTTCTTTTTCATGAGCACAGCAGACTACCAAATGAGCTCTCTTGGTTGGGGGGTGCCCCATGCGTGGCTGTCCCACATTAAAGCAATGGTCAGATGTGTCATTGTCTGATGTAGCAGGCCTTACTTTTAGACAAAGCTGTATGTGCCTATAATAGCAACATCATTAACAGTATTTTCCAAACAATTACATTTACAAGAGTTAAATGACAGGGTTCAGCGTAATTCTACCAAATTTCTGGAACAGAACTAAATGATGCACGGTTAGTTATTTTGAACTGTTGTGAAAGCATCGCAACACCGTGCTTATGTTACTTATAAGCACTGGCATTACAGTGTTGTGTTATAGCCTAGCAATAGCATTTCTGCCTCAGCCTGACAAAAGTGTAGCCACTTTAAGGTTCTATTTGAACATGTGATTAAATAAAATGACGGATGACGTTATACAGCGGCCACAATTCCATAGAACTGATTTGTTAATTTGGTGATTTTTGTGAGCCACTAACCAATCCTGATAAGACACATCCCTTGGATTTTAGGACCGTTATAATACAGTTGGCTATTATGTTCAGGTTTGAATATCTGCAAAGATAGGGCTAAATGAAGACCGATAAATATCAAACTCTATTTTGTTCAACATTAATGTCTGCTTGCAAAGTAAACCCTACCTCTCACAGCTAATATTGATTTTTTTCCCTGTGTGATGTGAAACCAGCAATCAGCACTGAGGTTTGCAACAGCCCTGAAACCAGAGCCACAACGTCGATGAGTCGGCGACACGTTTCAATTAGCAAGCCGTCCTGGCCGATCTGTCCCCGGGGGCACAAAGTACAGAGGGTCGGGCACGCCCTGGTCCAAGTGCACGCAGATGAATGTGATACAACATGAAAGCGAGTTATAAGCGGCCTACGTGCTCTAGGCATCAACATCTTTAGCCCCTTACAAGAATTTCGTTATTACTAATGACGCGAAATAATAACATGTGCATCCAGGTTATACCCATAGAACAAGAACGGGTAAACTTGTAGGCTATGAGTCTTTTTACCAAATTGATACATAGGCCTATTTTGCAATCCTCTGTTGGAACCAACTTATTGTTGACCCAAGCAGCCAAACATCAGAATGGTAAAATTGAAAACACCAATAATAGCAATGAAAATACACATAAATACTGTCTGAACAGTGTCAATTCTGCATTAAAGGTCATTTATTGCAAGATAATACACATTTAGTCAAATTCACCAAATATCTCCTCGCATTTCGCTATCTTACCGTTCTCTGTGCGTGTTATAAGAAGAATATGATACTTCTCCACAGCCCTGGTTCCCAATAGTTATGTTTTTAGACAAGGTATTGCATGCAATGAACTCCATATGAGGCATAAATACTGGACATATGTTGGTGTTGGTGCTAATGAGGGATGATAACCCATCAAATTACTGTAATTAGAGGGCCTATGCTTCTGAGTGATCTATTATAAGGGTATTTATTGCTACAGGGGAGCTGAAAAGTATTTTAGATAGCAAGTGATATGCAGTAGGCCTACTCTACCAGTTTCTCTATAGAAAAATACTCTAGTGTTTTTTTAACCTCCGTGGCGATGTACGGTATCAATTTTCGCTTTTGAGATTAGAATTGAATTAATAATTTAAGATGCACTCTTATTTATGAGTTTAATAAGCTGTGTGGTTGATGATAACATATCAAATCAGTATCAATATCACATGCTATAGGTAAAACACACTTAATACACATCCTGTAGTAATAATACCCAATGAGTGTGTGTTTGTGCGCGCGTGTGTGTGCATGTGTGTGTGTGTCCAGTTACCTGATTTGCATGTTTTGTTCCTGTGTGCCTACTGTATGTGTTTCGAGTGCAAGTGTGCGCACGTGCGTGTGTATGTGTGCGTGTGCACGTGTGTGTGTGTTTGTGTGTGTGTGTGCACAGCACATTGTCTCCTTCGGGGGGGAAAGGGGGTTGGGTGGGCGGGGTTACGGCTGAGCCACAGGGCCAAAGCGACAGCTCGCTGCATCCCCCCCCCCCCTCGCTGCTCTCATCTAGCCCCTCCCCCCCCACCCCCACACACACACACAGAGTACAGCCCCCACCCCACCACCCCCGCTGGCCTCTTGGACCACGGCTGGCTGGCAGCCCTACATCAGCCAGGCTCACCACAGGCTCTACCCCCCTCCCCATCCCCCTCGCCCCGGGCCGATCGATACGGCTCTTCGCCTTTCATCTGACCAGAGCTCTGGAGGAGCCGCACTTCCTGAAGAAAACCCAACACAGCTACCGCTCCCTCTGTCTCAGGGTGGCTTATTCTGCTCTCCGCGCACGTGTGTGTGTGCGTGCGTTTCTACTGGGCAAGCTTGGGTGTGCGTTTCTATATTTGATGTGTGTGCGCGCGCGCTTGTGCGTTTATGTGTGTGTTTGCTTGCAGATGAGCTTTTGTAATGTACGATGTAGCCTAATTGTTAGTTACAGTAGGTTTGTGTGTGTGTGCGTGCACGTGCATGTGACATTGTGTGGTGGCGGTGGGCAAGGCACAGCGCATTGAAGACATTTTGTCAAATAGTGTGATGAATCAATTAAAACCAAACCAGGGGAGAATAGAGCCAAATTCACAGCCCTCCACAGCTGTCAACGCACGACACCATTGAGAGAGAGAGAGAGAGAGAGAGAGAGAGAGAGAGAGAGAGAGAGAGAGAGAGAGAGAGAGAGAGAGAGAGAGAGGGCGAGAGGGGAGAGGTCTTCAGATTGCACTGGGATTTGAACGCGAGCGAGCGAGATCAGTCGATAAGATGTGTTGGCGGGCAAGTGACAGCATACCTGAAGTAGCATTCGCGGCTCACGGTCACACAGGAGCGCTGCTCTGCTTCTTTTAACCGACAATTCACAAGCCTTGAATCCCTCTGGCACCTAAACATAAAGATTCTGGGTTTTTATTCCTCCACCCCCCCATGAATGTTAGTGGGACACAGCTAGCTAAAGCTTCAGCGTATATATCTAGTGTATATGTTGAAGCTAACCCTAAAAGTTGGTGTGGAGGGAAGTTCACTTTTATCCTCATAAATACTTCAAAGGCATCATTTTTTTTCTTCTGCCTCTTTCTTCCCCCTACTCCTGATCCCTTGGCTTGCATTGTTTGACGATAGGCGAGTCCTAATTCATTCTCTATATCTGCCCCCGCCACTCAGCCCCTCTCTCTGGACATGCAGTATATCATCTGGCTTCCCCGTAACTTGCTGCTTAAGGTTTAGAAATCACAACTAGCTGGTTTGAGACACAGCCTCCTCCCTAAGCAGACTGCGGTTGTCCAGGCGACAGAGAGGTCATGTTAGAGCATTAAGCAGCCGCGGCCGAGAGATTTATTTACAGTTGATAGAGGAATCATAGGAAAGCGAAGCTCACGTATGGCGAATGTTATTTGTATGTGAATATGACAAACAACAGAACAGGTTGGGAAGACGTGGTTCATTAAATTAATAATGTGATATGAGGAAACGGTTCAGTCTTCCTTTAGTACAGGCCCTTCCAAACGGTTTGTGTACATGCAGACATGCATGTTAAGGTGATCTATATAATATTTTAAACATTAATACAAACAACTATGTTCTATGTAAAGATATAGTGGAGTAAAGCCCTGTGTCCACCAAAGCGTTTTTTTCTCACGCCAGCATTATTTTTCAATTGATTCCAATGGGAGCTATGCGTTTTTCCAGGCTTCTAAAAACGCCAGGAGCGTGGCATGGCGCTGAGGCTTATTTCAAGTTGAAAATGTTTCAACTTTGGGTAAAACGCCACGCCCTGTCACTGTTTCCCCGACCGTCCAATCACAGTAATGAAGGGGCGGGACAAATACTACGAGCAATCGTCACATCCTACTTCAAGGACAGCAACAATGGAGAAGTTGATAGTCAGGTGATATCCCTGGACTACCACAACAATACTAACACGAAAAATAATGTATAGAATATTACAAATTAAATAATTTGTTGATAACACAAACTAGCATTTATTTGCAACATATGAATTCCCACGTAGATTCTGTTTCATAGCAACCAAAGCGTCTCAGCTGAAAGAAACGCTGCGCTTAAAAAAAAAAAAACGCTTCAGAGCACTGACAGTTGGGCTTTTTCAGTGAGTGAGTGGCGTTTTCAGCTGCGGAAAAAAGCTTTGGTGGAAACGCGGCCTAATGGAGTCCTGAGCAGAGAATGACGTCACACTCCCTCTGTGTGTGTTGTAACCCCAATTCTTCTTTTCTTTGTCTTCATAGCCAGGCAGGCCACACATGCATGTTAATGTGTGTGTGTGTGTGTGTGTCACACTGTATCTATAGCGACAGAAGTCCAACTTGCTACCCTTTGTTTCTATTTGTGTTTAAGAACAAAAAACCCTCCCTCCTCAACCCACATACTTGGTGCAAATTAAAGGCAGGGTTAGTCATTATATAGAATGCTTGTTAACTTCGAGCTAAAATAAAATAATCGCTCCGCGGCTCCTCCTCACACATTGAAATGCATTGTGAAGCAAAGCGTAGCACTACAGTTTGTTTATGTTCCTATTTATGGAGCCAGGTCTGTGTAGAAGTATCACATTATTCTTTTCAACACGCGCAGTGAACAGTAAGCTAGCGGAATTCGAGGAGATATTTGGTGAAAACATTATCAGCACCATTGTACCCATGACGTCAACACCTAATGCGCATTACCGACTTAAACATGGCTTTTACAGTAGCCCACTAAAACATATGTTTTGGTCTGAGATTATATTGCTCTAGTATGACATCTAGTGGTGAAAAGTCATATAGATTTACTTTAAATGTACACAAAATAACTGTATATACATGCACGCACCCACACACATGCACACAGCCATGCCGGAGAGTAGTCCAGTGAGGATGTTGTCCAAGCAGATGTTTAGTCTGCCCAGAGCGGCCCACGACCCTGTGTTTTCATTGGCTGGCTGCAACGCCGGCTTTCCCGTAAGCAGGGGAGCAGTGTCGCGTTGGTCGCCACTTCCTCTCCACCCACACACACACGCACGCCCACACACACACGCACGCCCACACACACACGCACGCACACACACACACACACACAGGGGCCTCTGAGGTGGGACGTCAAAGGCCCCTGTGTGTGTGTGTGTACGCAAGCGTGTGTTTCTCTGTGTGTGTGTGTCTGTCTGTCTCTGTGTGTGTGTGTGTGTGTGTGTGTGGAGAGGAGAGGAAAACAGGCAGTGGGATGGAGCGGAGAAGCAGGCCGGTGAACCCCAGCTGCTTAACAGCCTGTGGAGGGGGGGAGGGGGGGGGGGGGGGGGGGGGCCCCGCCCCCAAAAAAAACCAAC
>JAODOY010000022.1:1358716-1369204 GCA_025399855.1 Forbesichthys papilliferus
CCCCCCCCCCCCCCCCCCCCCCCCCCCCCCCCCCCCCCCCCCCCCCCCCCCCCCCCCCCCCCCCCCCCCCCGGCCCCGTAAACATCGCTCCGTGTGGTCACCAGGGGGATTGGTGTCCCAATGGAAACCGTCTGGCCCCGCATGACTCAGTCTCCGCGGCAACAGGAGGCAGCGGTACAGAGAGAGAGAAACGCAACTCTGTCCCAAAGAGTTTCCAGACAATCCAAAATAGGCTGCCGGGTTAATCCCAGGCCGGATGGTAGCCCAATGTGAAGAGCAGCGGAGGAATGGGCGTGTGTGTGTGTGCCGTGTGTGTGTGTGTGTGTGTGTGTGTGTGTGTGTTAGCGCGTGCGTCGGCCGTAACGTCATTCCACAGCCCACGACAGATCTTCTCCGAGAAGCGCTTTGATGAGCCAGAGCGCACGCACGAGGCTGGTAAAATATGTAACGGAGGTGTTTACCCCACGTTTATAAACCCTGGGAGTTAAATGGTGCGGCGGGATCCTTTTATTAGAGCGTGATGGCGTGCACGTGATGTCAACAAACGGAACAAACGGCTTCTCCACGAAAGCCCCGTGCGGCTACAGCTCTCTGTCGTCACGGTGATGCAAAAGGAGGACTTTCCATGCAAAGTCCTCCTCTCCCACACACCCCCCCTCCCTCCCAGCTTCCCCCAGAAACATCTGCTCATTACGTGTGATGAATGAGGCCCAATCTGAGGCCGCAGCGCTGAGTTAACTGCAGCCCTGCTCCCGGCCAGGAGTGTCAGGTGTGAGTTAAGGACGTCTACCACTCCCCGCGGTCATGGGGAATAGGGGGGGGAAGGGAGGGAGGCAGGCTGTGAACGGGGGGTGGAGGGGGAAGGGAGGTGATCGGGGGGGGTCCTGGAATGCACAGCAGGGCAGCAGCCTTGGCAGGTAGATGAAGTGAGGATCATGCGGGCCGGCGTAGGGGTGATTAATGCGCGGGAGGGGGACGCACGGGAAGGAAAACAAGGCCATAAATCAGCCAGCGGGCCGCCATGCTAATTGTAATTGAAATGAATTTGTCTGGCCCCGGTGCCGGGAATTGCAATTGCTATTGACCAATCAGGTGGGGGGGAGGGGGAAGGGGGGGAAGAAGGGGGGGGGGGGGAGTTTGGGGGGGCTGGTAAATGAAACGGCGGGTGCTCTGTGTCCACACCAGGATCAATACGCAACCTGGTGCCGCCACTTGTGTACCGTAAATAAAGACAAGGTGGGAGGTGTGTCTGTGTGTGTGTGTGTGTGTGTGTATGCGTGCGTGCGTGCATGTGTGTGCGTGCGTGCATAAAGGGAAGGGGGGACATGTAACAGGTGAGTTATTGTTTGGGCTGCAGTGCTGTTGTGTTGCCTGTGTGGATGTAGCGGATGTTAACGGTAGGGGATGATGCTAACGCTTGGGGGTGATGCTAACGGTAGGGGAAGACGCTAACGCTAGGGGATGATGCTAACGGTAGGGGATGATGCTATCGCTAGCGACTGATGCTAACGCTAGGGGATGATGCTAACGGTAGGGGAAGATGCTAATGCTAGAAGCCAGTGTGTTAGCTAGCTGGAGTTAAAGGTGTAGTCATTCTGGGGATAGATTGTTGATGTTTGAACTCGTCCAAAACCATAAACACCCCTCCCTTCAGCGCCATAGGGTGCTCCCTCAGGAGCTCCATCCCACACAATAGAAACACATTGCCACTGCTGTGATAGTGTTGTGTGGTGCAGTCTGCACCACTTTGTCTTCCCATTTACAGAGTCAGGGCTGTGTAGAAACACCAGATTCGTTTTCAGCATGTTTACAGCAGCGTTAGCTAGCAGGCCGTGAGTACATTTGACAAGAAGTGTTATTGGTTTACAATCGCTGACTTTACCTTTACAAATGGTACAGCTCGCTGTATTTTGTAATGATTAGTTATATGTTGACCAAACCAACTGTATGGCCATTTTGCTGTTTGGAAAACAATGACTTCTATGGCTTCCCAGATTTGTACGGCCAGCATGCAGCTGGCCTGATGGCCAATCATTGCTGGTTGTCGATTTGTGGACTTTGCTTACAATAGAACAAACATATTACAACACTGGCCTTATCCTTTAAAGAAGAAGTAGGCCCACACATATGAAACATAGGCTACACCAACTGCAGAAACAGCAGGAGTAGAAGTATTACACATTAGTTTCCACTTGTGTTGCAGGCATACGCCCAGCAGGAGCATCTTACTTTCATCTCTCAAGTAAAGATCATGGGACTGTTTGACAACTATTCTTTGCTAAACACAGACAGTGATTACTTTTTATTCTCTCTCTCTCTCCCTCTGTTCCATTGACCCTCCCCACCTCCAAACAGGTATCCCCGTTCATTAACCCAGCCTCTCACAAGCTAATTGGGACAGGCACGGGCCTGCCTGTGTACTGTGTGTGTGTGTGTGTGTGCCTGGATTGGAAATGAGCTAGCAAGGAGAGATGAGCAGCAGCAGCCAGGTAGAGTGGAGCTAAGGTGTGTGTGTTTTCTGCTGTTGAGCTCATTGGCTAATTCAACACTCCATATATAGACTCTAGCTTCAGCCTGTTCAGTTAAATTACTCTGGCACACAAGGGGACTGTGTGCACTTTTCCAGTACACACATCCGAGTGTCTGTGGGAGTTTGCTCAACGGTGAAGGCAACGCGAGCCTCAGATGAGAATGATCCATATTGGGTTGCACTCCCCGGAGAGCACTACCCGTCCCCCCCCCCCCACTCCCCCACCCCTGTCTTTTTCTGGGACTTGCTGTCCGCATGTGACGGTCCAATAACACCCTCATGGGACCGCTGCTTAGCATCCCAACCTCGCTGCTGGAAAATAACATCCGCCGCTCCGACTCAGACGAATACGTCTCAGAAACACCCGCATCTCCAGAACGTTCTTAGATGACCTCCTCGGCACACTGGCTAAACACACACAATCAAACATGTTAAAACAGTAACACCTATGGGTGATATGGGGTGACGGTAAACACTGGCGTCATTCAAGGCTAAATTACACGCGCACAGAGCAGGGAAAAGTCATTGAGCAATTTCTGAAGCGTGCTTCAGAAATTGCTCAACGACTTTTCCCTTCCCGTATTTTTGTGAATCGTGACAGATCACACAACAAACGCTGACCCGCTCCTTCCCCCTCCCTCCCTATGTGGACCTCCGTAGACAACAGGAACAAAGCCCCGTTTTACACCCCCCTCTCCCACGGTGGTGAGCAGCTCGGCCTTCGGCCATGAACCAGAGCGGAGCAGTGTTGCTGCAACCTCCAGCCGAGAGCCCACGAGGCTCGGCGCTCTCCCATACGACGGGGGGGAGGAATGGGAAGGGGGGGATAGAGGGCTGTTCTCTGCATGTACGAATCCACTCCCTCCCTCCCTCCCTCCCCCGTCCACCGTTCCCGCTCTCTCCCCCTCCCTCTCCGTCAGGAATCTATATTTCATAAGCGAGCTGTGGAGCTCCAGTGCCCAATTATCAGCAGATAAGGCGCAGGAAGCCCTGGAGCGCCGGCCCGGCTATTTAGACGGGCGAGGGGGGGAAGGCGCTCCAGTAGAGAGGGAAAGGCAGGCAGGCAGGCAGGCAGGGACCCAACCCCCCCAGGGGCACTTTGCCCTCACTGCACTATTTTTTTTCTCTTCTCTCTTCTCTCTCTTCCTCCCCCACCCCCCCTCCCCCCACCACCACCACCACCAACCTCTATCTCCCTCGCTGACAGCCCCCCTTCCAAACCCCGTCCCCACATCCCCCCCCCCTCCCTTATACCTTGGCGGCAGGGTTCAATTAGCGCCGGCGGCAGCTACAGCACCCGCAGCCCCGCTCTGCCCAGGCGCTGCTGGGGCATTGTCATCAGCACACCACTGAGTATACACGCAACGCTGGGCCCCGCCAGCAGACCGCTGCGGAGGCGCAACCTATATATTAGGGACTCTTGCACAGCCACAGGTCTGGCATAGACTAATCTGCAGGACATAATCAGGGTTGGGTTACTTTTTAAATGCAGTCCGTTACAGTTACTAGTTACCAGACTAAAATTATAATCTGTATTATACAACAGTTAGTTCTGAACAAGTGATCTGATTGGACGAGAGGCATTTCATGAGTGCCAATGTTTCAGTCTAACGCACTGGGACTTTTAACTATGCATCTATCACTCCACTTTAACAGGGTTCTAATAACATTTGCTAATTCAAAAAACCACACATTTCTGATATGCTGTTCAAGTGACTTGACAGATTTTACTTCACTGGCTACGTGATGAATGGAAACAGACAAATGTAGATGACTACACGATACAAACGTGGATGTATTGGATACAAATTAGCTGACCTGTGGTAACATGAAAACGTATGTAACAAGCTAGCGTGATGTGTTGCTTGGTAACAGTCTCTGTTGATAGAAGTTTAGAACTATGGTTGCGGGACTATTTGTGTTGGCGGAGCCGAATTAATCATTAAACAAACAAATACAACATTTTCTGTTGCCGCTTATTACCGTACTATTATTTACAAATAAAATGTGTATGTCAAACTGTTGTATATAAACAATAACACACAAGAGGGTGGGCATTAGACTGAATATTCGCACAGCTATGATTCAGTCGTAGGTACGAGGCCGTAGGCCGAGTGTCTCAATTTATTACCTAAATTTAGTAACATAATCTGATTACTTCATGCCTAAACATTGTTATTTGAAATGCCATCAAAAGCCATTTATTGCGTTGGCAAGTAAGGCACCACCAAATCTTTATATTTTTGTGACCGTTTATGTTGCTCAGGTTGGGATCAGTTTAAAGTAGGACGTAGTTTCAATTATTTGTTGATGTTAATGAAAGGTAAATAAGAGAACAGCCTTTTAAATTCCCTTTTTTAATTTGAGAGTAGTCCTAGAAGTAATCATCTAATTTTAAAGGAATACATGTAATCAGATTTCACTATTTTAGCTAGTTACTGTAATGGATTACAGTTACTATATTTTTTTGTGTGTAATCAGTTACTTCCCAACCCTGTACCTAATGTGTGGGTCGGAGGCCCTTTCAAAAACCAAGGTGCATCGCTTTATATCTATTTGTGCATCGTCCCCATGGTTCTACTATGGCAACCATACCATTTGGTGACCAGTGGAAATAGCTTAATGCTATTCTCTACTTCTTTCCTATACGGTTTATCAAAATGAGTGTGTTCAGAGGGGGGGGGGTTGAAAGGGGTGCTGTGAAGGGGGGTCATTAGATTAATGAGGACCTTGCCCTCTGCTCTCCGCCCTCCTACGGAGACAAGAGCCAGAGTTTCCTGTGAATCCAGCACACACCAAATCACTGCAGCGGCATAGAGGCACGTCTACGTTGGGAGGTATTAGCACATGGGGGGGGAGGGAGAGAGGGGGGGAGGGATCTCCCACCCACAATAACCACCGCCAGAAAAATAAAATGTGTATTTAAAAATAATTTAATAAAACTACAGCCACCAATGGTGAGCAAGGTCAGCAAGAGGTCGTGCACAGCTCATGGATTCGAGACGGATATCGATTCATCGGGACAGGCCATGGGTGGGGATGCATGCTCACACCTCTCTATCTCTATCTTTCTCTCTCTCTCTCCAATCACAGGCCACACATCAGCCCATAGATCAGCCAGGGGCAGGAAATGGCCTGGGTCAGAGGGGAGTGTGCGTGTGTGTGTGTGTGTGTGTATGTGTGTGTGAGTGTGTGTATGTGTGTGTGTGTATGCGTGTGCGTGTGCGTGTGCGTGTGTGTGTGTGTGTGGTGATAAGACTAACAGCCTAGACCAATAGGCTGCGTTGCTTTCAAGCAGCAGCACCATGCTAGTTAGGGGGTTATGGGGGGGGCTTGAAAAAACACAGACAATATATCTTGTTGTCACCGCCATGACACACACACACACACACACACACGCACGCACGTACGTACGTACACACACACACACACACACACCCGCCCACATTTGCTCGCTCACAAACACTCCCAAAACGTTTTGCACTTTAACACCAGCATGGCTGCTTCACTATCGTAGAGTGCCATGTCACTTGTCCCTGTTTGTCGGTCTGATGCCAGCCGGCACAGTGCATCTGGCATTATGAAGCCCTGTCACTTCAGCAGGCAGTGGTGTTGTTGTTTCTGACTACTGTAGCTGTGTCTACCAATGAGGACGCATTTAGCACTGCAGCAAGGCAGTGTAGTCGTACAGTAGACCATATGCCCAGCAGGCAGCAGTGTGCAGTGTGCTGTGTGTATATTATGCACCTGCAATGTATGAGTGTAGTAGGTGAATTCAATTAGTTTGAGTACGTGTGTGTGTGTGTTTGTTTGTGTGTGTTGGTGAAATAAGTTAGTGTGTGTGTGAGAGAGAGAGAGAGAGAGAGAGAGAGAGAGAGAGAGAGAGAGAGAGAGAGAGAGAGAGACAGGGGGCAGCGAAGCGGAGGAGGCAGGCAACGCTCCCAGGCACAGAAAGCAGGCCAACTCTAACTTCGACTATCGAGACCTCCACAGACAGAGAGACATAGAGATAGAGAGAGAGAGGGAGGGAGGGAGAGATTGGGTGGTAATAGGAGAGAATTTAAAGTATTCCCGGTTTCATGGTTTAAATAAAAGTGAGAAAGAGACTCTTTCTAATGATTTTAATTTAATATGTTAGAAAGTTTACATTGGGCACAATTCAAAATGTTCCACGCAAACCAACAACTGCAAACCTAATGCAAGCAATTTTTGAATAACAAATGTCAATATTAAATTAACGCACTTAACATATGAACCCACCTAACAAGCAGAGGGACACGCCACGAGAAAACGTGTGCTATAGACGCAGGAGAGATGGAGAGATAAACAGACACTCTAGATAAAGGCAGGCAGGCAGGCAGGCAGACAGACAGACAGACAGACAGACAGACAGACAGACAGACAGACAGACAGGGAGACGGCAAGACACTAAGGGGGAGGCCGGCTTCCTCTCCTGACGCGGTTGTTCCGCGGTGAGAATCCCCCGTCCGGCAGGGCCCAGACATCTGGTTCCAGTTAGCTAGCAGCAACGTGACGCGTTTCCTGCTCTGCTGCACGCTGCCAGGGCGATGGCGCAACCCGCACAACACCGCAGCAGTTAGCCGGGCCCTCTGGAGAACAGATAAAGGCACAAGTGCAGACATGCGCGCACGCACACACACACGGAAGTGGATTTTACATGCACGTACTGCGTGTTGGTGGTGGTACACGTCTCGCTAACTTGCCAGCTCGAGGTTGAGACTGTGAACAGATTTATTCTTAACCGAATCTACTGGCGTTTAAGTCAAAAAGCGTGTTATTTCCAAAGCCACAATAAAGATAAACCTGCCATACATCACCGTCTCCAATGGAAAATCAATCTATATGCTGTTTTTTGGAGTAGGATTTATATATACACACACCACAAAGCATAACACAATAAAATACTATTAAATTACAACACATTATTAGATTTAATTAAATACTTTTTCATTTATTTATTATTTTTTCATGGACGTGCTGTGGCTAAACAAGAAAACAACTGTTAAAAGTCAGGTGTTCTGTAAGCTTCGCTGTCATTTCAGCTGTCAGCGTGAGGAACATATTCCACGTCACTCAATTAAGCACGAGTACCTACTGTAGTGCGAAACCACCGCAATGACTTTCACAGAGGAGATTCCCTGTACGGAGGAGTGGAAAAGGGTGGCCCCAGAATACCAGAAAGAGCTCGAAGACGAACCCACACAGTCCTGTTACTTAGCGGAGAAACCCTTTAGCTTCCTGGGCCACACAAGGGGATTGTAGTAAAAATGAGAATGAGGGGGAGAAATAGGACAGAACAAAAGTGCAATGAAGAGGAGGTGAATAGAGAGGAAGGAGCTTCACAAAGGCTTTCCTGTGTTGGAGGGATTCCCTGCACCACGCACATCAAAACACATTTGCAATAAACCCAGAATGCAGGGTAACTGGAAATATGCTAACCACACATTCACCTACATATACGTGTAGAGGATGTGTTCGCAGCTTGTTCCATTTCAAATAACATTTCACTGTAGGCCTGTGTGTGTGTTTTAGGGCTGACATTATGTCACAACAACAAGCTCTACAGTGTAGGCTATACTATCACAACAATAGAAACTGTACCGTAGAGGCGATGTGTGCAACATCACACATATACAGCAGGTTAGTAAAGGGACATTTTAAAGCAGATGTATTGGAGCCAACACTGCTTCTTCTGGGCCATGTGCTCTCTTGAATAAAATGGCCGCCTAGTTCATGTCAATGTTGCAATACAAGCATTTGTTTAAGCCTTAATACGAACATGTGGTACTTGGCGTTGAAGCTGATATCCTCAATGGGACAAATCAAATCACCACGTCACGCATTCAGTGGCTTAATGAATAAGTTCATTAGCTAATATTAGAGCTGTATATTGCTGGACAGTTGTGCATGTCTTTTCCGTTGACCTCCATTCATTTTGCATCTTCTTTTTTTTACATTGGTGGCCATGGCAGAAGTGGATATTAAAACACTTCTGTGGATTCAAAAAGAGTGTGTTATGGTTGACGCTTCGGTCATCTTAATCTCTAGCCTACAGAGTAATCTCTATACTCTTAACCAGCAGACAATACTTTGTGTAAAAAGCTCTATCCAAATCCAATTAATGCTTAAAATGTGTTTTGAGGCTGAGAACTTTGGTCTAATTGCTCCCAATTGGGGTTGACCGCGATTGAAACGAGGACAAATTAAAGTTTAAGGAGGCAGTATTGATTTGTGTGGAGGTCGACCATAGGTCACCTCTATCAGATGATCAACAAACAGCCGCCAGCACCTCCTCCGCTAAACCAATCACCTTCTGACCTGGCCCGCTGTTACCATGGCAAATTAAACTCACCTATAGAAGCTATTCTTTTCTTATTGCCAGGTGAGAGGATAATAGCAGCCCCCCATTATTACACACGAATGGTGGCGCTTAATAAATCCCGACATTAGTAAGAGAATTATTTAAAGGGAAAACAAAACAATGGCTTAATCAATATTACCAAAATAGAGAAGTTAAAGATTACCTTATAAAAAGGTGCACTGAGCAATGCTTTAGACAAAAATAAATTGTGAAAAGCCCATACTGTATATACCATTTCTTACGTGTTTTCGTATACAGATTATAATGCTAATGGTTTAGCAGGTACCATTGCCCCCCCGATGTGGTTGCTTTAGCATCTATGTCAATAAGGGACTGGTAATGCAAACTCGGATATTTACATTCATTTGAATATTGATTAACGGGCATTGTCCATTTTTTTCAAATAAACAAACATAATAGGGCTATTGTCCAGGAACGGCTGTTTTCAAGGGGGAAAACTGCACATACTCATTACTTTTTATTTCCAGCACTGGCGCTTTGCTTATCTGACTGTGATGTCATTATCGTTAGGTAACGGCACTCATATCTCATTCTGTGTCTATCTTCACCAGCCAATCTCCAGTTCTCATGCTGTCTTCCTCAATTCCTCACATTGTCACTCCTTCATCCCTCTCTCTCTCTCTCTCTCCCTCCATCTCTCCTCTCCTCTCCTTCCCCCACCCCCTCTCGCAGGCAGGCAGGCAGGCGGTGGTGGTGGTGGTAACCAAGCCTCCAGCAGTGTTCCTATCCTGCAGGAGCCCTCAGGTTCCAACCTGTCAATATCTCAGGCAGCGGCTTGGCTCCACCGAGGCCCAGTTAACCTCCTCACCCGCCCGCAACAACACAAGGAGCGCCTGTGCCCGTGCCAGCACAGAGACCAGCACACGAACACCCCCCCCCCCCACCCCGCCCCATCAACCCACAGATCCCCCCCCCCCCGGCCGCTCCCAGTCCGGACGTGCCTGCCTGCCCCCCTCTCACACGTCCGTAAAGGCCAACTCCCTGGCAGCGGCAGCTAGCAATATGGCAGCTGACGACAGTTTTTCTGCTCGGTGACTTAGTGGGTATTTTGGATGAAGGTCATACTGGGAGTTCAGCAAGTCTGTGAGAGAGAGAGTGAGAGAGAGAGAGAGAGAGAGAGAGAGAGAGAGAGAAAGAGAGCGAGAGAGAGAGGGGGGGGGGGGAGAGAGAGGGAGGGAGAGAGAGGAGAAGGTTGAAAATTGTAAAGAGAAACTCTAGACTCAAACTGGAAGCTTTAACGGGGAATTAGCCAAGGTCTGCTCATCTCTTATAGAGACAATAAGGGTAAACGTTAGGGTGTGTGTGTGTGAGAGGGTAAACGTTAGGAAACTGCAGCAGAGAGACGGACTGGAGCAGTTAGGGCCACTTAAATATGTGTGTGTGTGTGTGTGTGCGCGTGCCCGCATGCAAGTCTGATCCCCACCGTAGCAACCAACGTGTTGCAACACGTCACCCTTCCCAACTGTACACACACACACTCTCTAAAACGCACACACACACACACACACACACACACACACACACACACACACACACACACACACACACACAAAAC
>JAODOY010000022.1:1369304-1384476 GCA_025399855.1 Forbesichthys papilliferus
CTATGGCTCAGGTTAGCTTGGTAGCCCTCGTCCAGCTGCCCAGGTAAACTCCTATGGCTCAGGTTAGCTTGGTAGCCCTCGTCCAGCTGCCCAGGTAAACTCCTATGGCTCAGGTTAGCTTGGTAGCCTTTGCCCACCTGCCCAGGTAAACTCCTATGGCTCAGGTTAGCCTGGTAGCCTTCGCCCACCTGCCCAGGTAAGTTACTATGGCTCAGGTTAGCCTGGTAGCCTTCACCCACCTGCCCAGGTAAACTCCTATGGCTCAGGTTAGCCTGGTAGCCTTCGCCCACCTGCCCAGGTAAACTCCTATGGCTCAGGTTAGTCTGGTAGCCTTCGCCCACCTGCCCAGGTAAACTCCTATAGCTCAGGTTAGCTTGGTAGCCTTCGCCCACCTGCCCAGGTAAACTCCTATGGCTCAGGTTAGCTTGGTGTAAACAGACCCAACATTGATTTGATTTTATAGACTGGACACCCTCCATTGGGAAGTGTTTTCAGTCGCTGCCTCCTACTAAGCGTAAACCTCTGGTTCATTTTTTAACTATTAGACAGCATTTAACCAATTGTCACCAATAACTGTATCGCTTCATCTACCACCATTTTGAAACACCCTTGGATTCAACATCATCTTATTTACCCACCCCCATGGACACCGATTGGACCGCCACCCATGGTGCCAGGGTGGCTGTACAAAACTAAAGCGTACAGGGTGTCCCGAATATCATCTGAGGGGAAACTGAACTTAAGCAGAAGGATGCTGCGGGACCTGCTGTGTATGCGCTGTATCTGTCAGTGTGCGAGCATTTTGGAATAGCAAAATGCTTTGGGATGGTAATGGAATTGTTCGTGACATATGCAAAACTTTGTGACTAATTGGGTCCACCACTACAAATTTGAATCAGCATCTTCAAGATCACCATCCATCTTAACACGTCCAAGTAAAAGGTAAAACATGTAATTGAGTTAAAAAATGATTACAAACTGGGCAAGTTAATTAATTAAACATTGAGTTGGTAGGAAATTTGTGTGTCACTTAGAATCAATGAAGTAGCTGTGAGAGAACGCTGTTAGAGAAAGAGCTGTTACATGTGCACACACACATTTAACTGCAAACAGGCAAGAGGCCATGTCACAAATTACGGAGAGAAAGAATTAAATAAAAAAGAAATAAAGTTAAACTTCCCCCCAGCTCTGAGCCTGACTCCACCCATTGCACAATTTTGAAAAATGTAGTCAAGGAGCTGAGTGATGGGAAAGAGAAGGACTGAGATGAGGTATTAACATTTTATATTGATGGCACACGAGTGGGCAAAAATAACAGTTTTAAGTCTTTTTTATCTTTTAAAGGATATGACGTAGAGACGTTTTCCATAAAATCGATTGTTATATAAACTGGAATTTTGTCAATAACACCAGCATTGAGGATTATTATTTATCTTACAACAACAAAATAGATAAAATAATAATTTAGGCTGCAGTTAGGCCTACTTACATAATCCATATCTTAATCTGAAAATGCTTCTCTTTGAATAAATCTTAATTTATAATATCCAAACAGATTATGCCGTTTACGTGAACCATATCAAATGTGTCATAAGTAATTTTCGGAGTGGAATATCAGTGTACATGTAAACATTCAGTGTGTGGCTCTCTTCCTGCTAGGGTGCTATGGCTGTGAACCAGCTTCATATATTGCCTGCCTGCCCCCCTTTAACCCCACCCCCACCCGTGGGTGGAAAGGATGCTGGTATTGCTGTGGCAGCTCGAAGCTTGACAGACCAACGCAGCCTGTCTCTCCAAGCACGGGATTGGCCCGTGGTCTAACTGTGATTACACTGGTCATGACTCGTGACATCCCCATTCAAAACAATAGATGTTGATTATTATATGTGGCCTACAGTTTCAGTTGGTGTAGGCCTCCAGTAGCCTATCGTACAATATGATGTATGCTTGGCAATATGTTATGTAATAACATATTGCTATTGTGTAATGCTAATGATGTTGCATGCCCACACTGAAGTCAGAACCAAAGCCGCCGGGGAAGAATTGGACTCCTCCATTTGTAGGTTCCCTTCCAAGTCCCATTTTTCTAGGAAGTCTGTCGTTCCCCAGTGGTATATAAGTACAGGGGGTCTCGTTTCTTTCCATGTGAAATGTGTGGGCCCGCCCGTGCACCCCACTTAGACTGTAATATGATTAAGGGCAATATAAAATTCATGGGACAACTTATTTAATAGCTTGGTCTTGGGTGAATGGGGAGACACATTGAATTATACACTCAAATTATACTGCAACATAATAACCAACCACTCAAGATTATATTTAGGCTAATATATTTATGAATAAAGATTAGGTTAAATGTTAGAAACTTACGCTTCCCTCCTTCATTCAAGTTCTTGCTCAAAACCTGTTGATATAATTATTTTTTATTCTAGGGCGCTGGTTTGAGGTAATAGCTCTCTACTGCCATCTACTGATCATACCAACCCATTTATCTGCAGTTGCACCTATACAGCTCAAAGCTACTGAGAGAATGTTATTGGGTGATGTCGCCATCGTGTGGAAAATACGACACATTACAGAAATGAGAAACAGTCAACATAAATGTCAAGCGAGGAGCGAAATGAAATCCGCAGACTATCAAGCCAATAGATATAGCAACACAGCGTATGCCTACGGAATATTTAAGTTTGAGAATACACGAGCCAGTTTAATAAAAGCGATGACTTTCACTTGGCCCGCACGTAGCCTACACATTTCCGACAACATCAACTCTATTAAAATTGATATTGATAGTATATCGTTATATACCTCTTTCATACTGTAGGTGTCGCCAAAATTACTTGAAATGGAAAGTCAAAGGTCGTACTTGTAGCCTACTGTAATGGTAATGTATTTTCAGTACATTCAATAATAATGTACTGTAAATAACATTAACATTATAGTATTACGCAGTTATTGTTCAAATACGTATTTGAGAATATGTCTCTAAAATCCATGAACACATCTCTTTGAGTCTGACCGTAGCCTAAGTGTCCAAATACAGAAGGCTACTCATTAATGAAAATGACCACACTTTATGCCTACACACACTGTCTCATCTGATGGCACAGGCCCCAGCTTCGTACCTGGCCTCCTCTGCCATAACTCAATTGTGTGTTCGCAGGGTTGTATTTCTCTATTGCATTACTACGCTAATTAAATCCTGTCTGTTAAGCATACAGTGGCGTAACGTCATGAATCGTGTGAGGAGGGTCTGAGTTTTATTCGAGTTACACCAGAGCTAGTCTCAGAGGGTTGGGCAGTAACTTTTTACTAGTAACTAGTTACTGTAATATCATTAATTTTTTCAGTAACAGTATAACTAATTACTATTTCCAAAACAGTAATAATATTACACCTACTAATTTAAGTGACTAATAATTACTGCGTTACAAGAAAGAGAGTTCTGTCTGTTTGAGAGGCTGCGATGTTTTCACTTTGGCTGATTGTTGACCCTTAATGTACATTATTTTTATTTGTTTGTTGGTAACTGCATCCTTTACGTTCTATTTAAAAGATTCGTGATTTTCATTAACAGTATCGATATGGCTCGATCTCTATCATGTGGATTGACATGTAAGTTTTTGTATGTTCGTGTTTATTTAGTAAGTAAACAGTTGAATTGAACTCGGTGGTCCCATGCTTTATTGAAGGCGTAGTAGATACGGGAGAGGACTAGGGAATCGGGAGCGTCAGGCTAATTAATGGCTGCATTCATTAGAAAGCTACATGAGCGATAGGCTGAAATAGTGGAGACGCTGCGTCTTGAGCAGAGAATGACGTCACAGTCCCTCTGTGATCCGAGCTCCTTAGTTATTTGCTTTCATAGCCTAGTGCGTGCGCTCTAGTATGCCACCTAGTGGCAGACATGTATACACACTTTAATGTGCTTAGTGCTACTGTATGACTGTAATGCTCTATGCACGTCTATGCCAGGTCTCCCTTGGGGAAGGTTGACACATTTATAATGCTACATTATGTTATATAAAGGCTAACCGATAAACTGGGAACGGCTGGCTATTTCTAATTAGGTTTATTGTAGCTGTTTTTAACTCCTTTAGCTCGTCTGAAAAATATGAACATTTATAAGGGCAAGTCAGCTAAGTTGTTAAACCTATAAACATTAAGTTGGGCAACTTATATCAATCAAGTAGGCTAATATCAGTTTGCTACAAGGCCTTATCCTACTTATACTTAAAAATGTACAAAGAAAAGTCTTCTTTCAGTCTTCACTGTGTACACACACACACACACACACACACACTCTAAATAGCCTCTTTTTCTATTTTTCAAAGACTATATGTAGGCTATATTATCACAATGGTGAGTAAAACCTCGCTCCACCCACGCAGACGGTAGCTGAGCTGTTTCCATCACTAGTGTGTGGGTGAAGACAACTCTACACTGACTGCACGCTCTGTTTGCTAACACCAAGGGAACCAAGCAAAACACACACACACACACACACACACACACACACACACACACACACACACACACACACACACACCAGTGTTTGCATACTGCCAGTTCAAGACTTGGATTGTGCAAACTGAGAAAACTTGGGCAGAAAACTTGAATCGGATTGTTTGAACAGTTGCTGATTTTCAATACATGTAATGCATTGGCATGGCAGAACTCTGGTTGTCTAAACATGCCTTAAATTTGCTTTAATCTCTCATCCATTATGGGCATATGAAGGGACTCATATACTGTATGATGCAGCTACGTAAATCATATGTATGACTAAAGGTAAGTGGGCTATAAAGGTAACAAGCTAGTTAGCCTAGTCCTTCATACAATATACATATTGTGAAAGGTTAAAATATATTGCAATAAATGGAATGACATGCATGCATGTAAATGTAGTTTGTGTACAACATTGAATTATATTGTAATATGTTAATAATTTGATGACGAACATTAACATAAAATAAATGTAATAAAATGAATTAAATACATTGTCCACTAGAGGTCTCTCTATACCGACCACTGTTGTGACTGCTTTCTGAAAGCCCTCGCCTATAGAAAGGACACTTCTTCCTGAAGAGGGCAGCCTTGTCAAGTGGCGTCGGGAAAATCGTTAACATGCCAATGTAACGGTGGCCAGCAGGTGGCTGTGCGGTGTTAATCCTCGACACCTCATAGGACGCTCTGGTGACGCAGGCCAGGGCCCATGGGTTTTTGGCCTGCCTTGTAGGAGCGTCCGGAGATCGGGGTTGGATTCGGACGATCTTGTCACACCAACATTTGATTTCAAATCTGGAAACAGCAGCCTGAGGCTACAAACCTTAACCTTGCACAACATTCTTCAATAAGGCCTATTGTAGGCTACTGTATAAACAATACCCACATCATAAAAAGGTTTTAGAAATATGCATAAGGCAAAATAAACATGAAATGCCACACAGCTGGCGTGACTGGTCGATACGCTCTTTGTTCTAACCATATGCCACAAGCCCTCGCTGCTTTTTCTCAACAGCTGCTAAACCCATTAAATCTGTCACAGCCAGACAATGGAGTGGATAGTTTACAGGGAGGAGGGCTGTACAAAATCACGCCGCGTTCCACCGTGACCCCAGGGGCTTCTCTTGAGAAATGTTCAACGTGAAGACATATAACGGCAGTAAGTGGTTGATCTCACTTGACACACACAGCATTCATGACTATGTTCATAACTAAACTATGTATTCAACAACACCCCCCCCCCTACACACACACACACACACACACCTCTTATGAAGAAACATAACTCCTAATTCCTGCCATAAAGTCACACAATGTGCTTTGTCTGTTTTTCTTTTATGTGTGGTAATATATTTGCCACAAGGGTGAAAGATATTATACTGGTCTGTAAGGTCTATAAGGTGCAGTCAAGGGACTTCATGAATAGCCTGTGGTATCCATCCTGCATCACGCTGCCATCAAAACGTTTGCTGTGCAGCACCGAGCCGCTGGCAGCAGTGCTCAATGGTTCCCACGGCCTCTATTTGCTGTGGCTGAGAAGATCAGTGCCATTTCCAAGCTTCACATCACCTCATTAAATAGACTCGTCCCTCTGCGCAGCATTAAAGCACCATTTCAGAAATACTTGCCGCCTTTTTCTTTTCAAGATAAATTGCTAAACGCCATAGATTTACCGCAGTTTGGCTTATTTCGAGCATCGGCGATCTTCTCAGGTTTGCTTCATCTCTAGGGGTGGTCTCTATTCCTGGTCAGGTGGTCCAGCAGCCTCATTGGCTGGTTTAAACCACAGGGGGTTAACCACAGCATGATTATCGCCCCTCTATTTGAACTGGGGGTGGTGTGGTTTCAAAAAATAACATTTAACAGAGACGGATGACACTTCCGCATTCGATTTTTGGATAAAGGGGGCTAGGGCAACTTTTACCCTTTATGCAAACCAGAACAACCCAGTGTTCCATGCTAGTCAATAAGGAGGTCCACAGATTTCACCATACTATTGCCCATTATTTATCTCTGTGGGCAATAATACATATTTTGAGTTTATTACATTAATTCCCATGTACATACGATCAATCTGATGCCACAACAGTATTTCTGCAGCAACTTGTTTTGAGATAAATGTATTTTGTTTCAAGCTATTGGTAGATTTAGCTGTGTGTGCCGTTAGTGACACGCCTACTTATGAGATCTGCAGCTTCCCATTTTTGCTCCATTGAAATGCATTGCAGTGCTCCATCTTTGTATAATTATAGAATCTTTGGTGGTATTGATCTAAAAAGCACACAGTATTTGTGTTTGTATTGACATTATAAAGATATTAAATGTCCCAATGTTGTTTGGGGATTCACTATTTTCAGACTGTGCAGGTCATTATCTGTCCAGACTGAATAGTACGGCGGATAAGCTCAAATCTCAATGTAGGCTATACCTCTCTGTGTGGGCTACTGCAATTTCAGATGTCGTGGACTGAGACGGTTTAATGTAGGTAAGAGACAGACTGTCATCCAGTATGGGCCAGGCCAATTTGCATATAGTCTCGCAAGACCATCCCGATCTCTCGACCTTCAGTTTGACTTCGCCGCGAGAATCATAGTTCTATGGTCACATCACACATATGGCAAATTGAAAAACTACACAGGCGAAGGACCATCGCCTTCCGATGCGTAATTCATAATCACTCGCTAACAAAACTACAGCCAACTGCAGCCCCTTGGGACTAACCGCCCACGCATCCTTTCCATTGGTTAAGGTTGCGAATTAAGCGGTCAAAGTTCAGATGTGTTGAACTCTAGATGAAGTAGAGATGAAATGTTGCTTTGCTGTGCTGCGATTACAGCCAAACGGTAACCTCCCGTGCATAGAAGAATAAATACAATGCGTGAGGTTACAAAATCTGCAGTTCCTCGAATAAATCCACTTGAGGCTGGACGCAATCCCAATAGAGTCCCATATTAAAATGTCTTTACAGCAAAACTTAAACTTTACAGCAAAAATTAACATGTTTACAGCCTGGTTCCGAAATAGTTTTGTCTCTATAACTAGTCATGACAACTGTCCAGGAGGTGAATTTTTTTTATTAACTCAGTAGCCATATACAGTATTTATCCCATTATAATTGATAAGGGAGAGTTTCAGGTGGAGTCAAGTACTGCAAAGATGGCGACGGCCAGAGACAGCACAGTTCGATCTTCAAACATGTTCTTGAGAATACCCGTGCGTGACAGAGTCTGTCCATTTACATTCCCGGAGGGAATATGACATTCTATCCCCAGAACGCTAAATACCGTTTTGATCTAATTCAACGATCGTCTCCTCACAGTCACTAGCTGCTCTGTTCTGTGTGCCTGAGGAGAATACACGGTACACGGCAACACAAACAAAGTGGTCATGAAAATACATGTCCAATTTGAAGGGTGAGTGCTATTCAGGGAGCACTCTTTATGGTGTTGAAGAGGTGTTTTGATCTAGACTAGTACCAACAATCATTTCCCCAGCATTGCTTAATCTACCTTTGATATGGTCTAATAATAATAATAAGAATCTTATTATTTCTACAATTTTAATGTTTGCCATATTAAGAATAACAACATAGTAATTTCACTGAGGCCATTAGGCCCGGTAGCTTTTTTTATCATGTGAAATGGAGTAGAAAGTACGTGCCATAAGAAAAGCAATAGCGATTGAGAAACCAGGCCTTTAGTGTGTAAAATGCTTGATGAAGGCAGTACGGTAGATGCACTAATACGGCCGCATCTTCCCGGAGACGCCATTTTCACCCAAGATAAATTGCACTCCGGAGGCGGGACAAATATTGTCTCCCCTTCCCCCCGCCACCACCAGCAGATAACCAAGGTGAGTCGCGCATGCATTTAAACATCCTCTACTATGGCCATCTATAGGTGCATCACGCCATGTGTCTCCCAGCCCCACGTTCGGCCCACAGCCGTGATTCACTCCCTCCGATGGAAGATTAATCACCCAGCAGAGGTGAAGGAAGGAGGCGTGGAGGGAGACACAAGGGCCGATCCATCTGCGGCAGGCCAGGCGGGCGAGAGCACTGGCACCGCCATCTATCACGGGGGACGGCCAATGCACGTGCGCAAGGTCAGAGGGCTCCGGGCCCCTTAGTCCAGCCCTGCCCTGTAGCTGGTGTACAGTAACCAGGGCGACTCCAGCAGCAACAGTCATAGACCAGTCAGCAGGAGAAGCCTACTGAACCCAGTATCTATATACGTAGGTAGCGGATAGCACCGGCTAACTGCTACATGCAGAGGACAGGAGAGGTGGAAAGCAATATAATGCATTGTAGTGGTCTGGGTGTTGCTCTCCCAGCTGGAAGGTTGTGGGTTCGAGTACCAGAGTTGGCATCTGTAAGCATCCTTGAGCAAAATGCCTTATCTGCTTCCTTGTAATATTTGCAATTGTACTCATTGTCAATCGCATTGGATCAACGCATCTGCTAAATTACATATAATTGTAATTTTGGAGGTCTTGTTAATCTGTTGAAGGCAAGGTTAGTTATTCTGGAGAACACTTGCTAACTTTGAGCTCAAATCCAAACAAATCATAGCAGCGCTGCCCCACACATTTAAACACATTGTAAAGCGTAGCGACTTTGTGGTTGTGAACGGGGTTTGCCACTTTGTTTATGTTGCTATTTACTGAGTCAGGGCTGTGTAGAAGTACTGGATATTTTTTTAAGCACGCACAGAGAATGGTAAGATAGCGAAATGTGAGGAGATATTTGGTATATCTTGCAAAATCTGATTATAACCAGAGACACTATAGAGGAGACACTATTGCCAGAAATTTGTATGGAGCTCTATGGGAGAATTCTGAAATGCAAATATGTAAGTTGAAGGAAAAGATCAAAATAATAACATATCATCCAAAAGAGCCAATTGTCTGCTTTATATATACCAAACATTAACCTATTAATCCAATCCAATGCAATGTAGTTTCATTGACGTAAGCCACCAGCCTATATTGTCTTCCTAAATAACTGCTCGGGGCATTTCAAAGATGGCTGCGAGTGGCAAGACATGCCTATAAGGACATTGCTTTAACTTTATGCAAGTATGTTATGATTATATTATGGTACTGCTTAAAATACTAGTTACTTAAGAGCATCATCCAGAATTAAGTGTACTAGTCTGGCTAACACTGCTAACAGCCAACGAAAATCTACTACCCCAATTCGTGATAGTGCTTGCTTACAGGGGCATATGTTATCAGACGTTCAACACAAGTTGCTATGCGACATCATGCTAATGGACTGAGGACTATGTGGCGGCGGGTGACTGACTGTCATTGCTCAGTGCTGCTGCTACACACAGCGGTGGCAGAGGAGGGAACTGCAGATGAGCAGAAGCGTGTTTGGCTACTCTGACACACAATGACCCCACAGCCACTGTGACTAACAAATGGAGTCAAGCCCAGGTTATCTGCATGATGGAATGCTGGCTTAAAACTCTTATTGGGTACGTTTGTGACCTCAATGACCACTCCGCCCCAAAAACCCAACTATACAAGCAACAATCATATACTTAGCTTTCATCATCCACGCTCTCCAATTCGACATAAAGTTGGTAGTGTAGGGGCGCCTCGGTTGTCATAGTTCACAGCCAGCCTCTACCGGGACAGTTGTCATGCGGTTGTCTTTTCGTTTTCGACAACACGCATACGTGTGATGTGTAAAGTAGAGACAGTACTAAGATTAAAAGGTTTCCGTGTTCTGGCAATTAAAATGACCCCATTACAGTAGAAGAGGCATATACTGTAAGTCTGTGGCAGACATTTTAGAATAGCGCGAGTATATATATATAACAGTGTTGTGGAGAGACAATGACACCTTTGAGGTCCTTGGTAATCTATTATGCGACAAACGCATAAAGTAAAATGAATACTAGTATGAAGGTACATGTATAATGTATGCTATCTAGACATACATATATATGTATATTAGTTGTGGAATGCAGTTTAGGAATTTTGAAGTTTGTGTTAAACACAGCTTCACACCTTCACAAACTATTTTCTCCACCTCAGTCAATAGTCTCACACTTTACACACGGAATAAAAAAGTCAGAACTGTGCAACTCTGAAATTTCAGACGCTGCAATAGAATAAGAACAGAATGTACTAAACGTGTCTGTTATTGCTCAGCCAGCTGCATGTTTTATGACATCACATTAAAGAGGAGCCTACCAGTCTAGCGCGTGACGGTGGCATTGTATCCCGTTCTCCGCTAACAAGCCACCCTAATTTGACATGCTTTATTCAAACGATGAATCTTGCGACTCCACAACTAGAGGCTATAGCACCACAAACAGGAGGGGAGGAGGAGAGACAGTAGAAGAGGAGGAGGAGGAGAGGAGAGGAAAGGCAAAAAGAGAAGGACGAAGAGCTCGTAGGGTTAACGGTAGGTGTCGGGAGGGGAAGGTGGGGGGGGGTGCTCTGCAGGGTGTGGGGGCATGGTGGGAGGGGGCTGGGGTACAGCCAGCCAGCGGCCGTATGGGGGGGGAGACGCCAGAGCGTCTGCATCAGGAATGTGAGCGCAGGATGTCGTTATAACCCTGGGAGCTGCAGGCCAGATCTCTCTCTCTCTCACACACACACACACACACACAGCGGGATGACAACAGCTGCCTGATGAGCATACACAGATATGGATACAAACACACACACAGTATACACACACACACACGTTTCTATATCACGTACACATGCAAGAATATCTGATTATTCACAGGAACAAAATGGCTGCTGGCTTTTGGACAACAGACAAGATATTCTGCTTAGGAATGCAGAGAGCAGCGACACACTCACACTCCACCTACAGCAGTGCCATGCCAGACACAGGAAGACGAAGGCGCTCTGATCTCCTTTGTTTATTACAAGTAAAGCCACGAAAGATCGTGCTTTAGAGACCACACACACACACAGCAACGACCCTGACACTCACCTGACAAGTGTTTCACAGCCTGAGATGAAGACACCATCAGTGGCTTGGTGGGTGGGGTGGGGCGGCAGGGGGGGGAGGTATCTGGATGAGATGATGATCACAGGGTCTGATGCAATTGCCAATTAGGAGTGATCTGAAGGATGTTGTGTCCTCATGTAAATACTGCAGAATGCATGTTGCCTAGAAACAAGTCCCCAGGCAATGGTGGTGGGTTTGTTAAAAAGGCATCAATTACAGTGTGTAGTTCTCTGTGTGGACTTTTATTTATATTTTAATAGGATGGGACACTGAAGTAGCAAAATAATAGTCGTTAAGTGAAGGCAAACACTGGAACAAATAGCAACGTGACACGGGCCAATTTTACAAATCCTGCATTCGTATAACCATTCCACTATCCTATAGAGAAACCTCATTTTAATTTCCCCCTTGGAATATAGACAGCTCTAAAGTACATTTCCATTCCGGAAAGACCATTTAGCAGTTAAAAAGGTATACACTCCTTGAGTTACAGTATAATCGCATGACCAGAACACATTTCCATCCCAGCTCACTTTTAAAGGTGAAGGGGTAGAGAACTGATCCACATGGAAAAGCAGAAGTGCTCAAATAAAGATTTTGTAAAACCTGCTAAGGGGTAGAGAAGATGCACGGAAGCGAAAGAGTGGAGAGGAATACAAGCCACTCAGCACCAAGGTATGGCAGGGGCAACTAAAACAGTGGTGGTCAAATATGGTTCTGTCCTGCATGTTTTTGATGTCATACTGTAATGTAATACTGAGGTTAACCACAAGGGGGATTTCAAACAAACTGAAGATTGTACCTTTAACATTAAAACAAAATGGTATAAGCCTTAATACATTTCCACATTCCTATTTACTGATAAGTCTTACATTTTCACAGCAAAAGGAAATCAATGGCCTTAACTAGCTAACTTTATTAGCTATAAACATCTACATTTAATTTACATTTAATTTTCTAGAACTGTATTTTAAGCCAGAAATCTATTTCTTCTGCGTCAAGAAACTCTTCAGATGATCACAGGCCCTGCTCGGCTACAAGGCAGCCAGCCACAGAGACAGCTACCCGCTGGAGGAACACCACTAGCTTCCAGCTGAACGCGCTAATGGCACACAGGCACCACACTGCCGCTGAGCATTACGCACAGCAGCAGGTCCAGTGAAGCGAAAAAATAGAAAGACAGGAGACCAGGAAATAGGAGGGGGAAAAGAATAAATAAATAAATAAATAAATAAAGAGGCGGAGGCTCGATGTCCAAAGCCTCTCGCAGCAGACAACACCCTCACCCGCAAACAGCACAAGACATTGTAGACGGACAAAAAAAAAAAAAACTACACTCAAAAAAAATTTTTTTTTTTTTTGTGAGTGTGTCGTCGCGGTGAGGCTGCCTCAGGGGCTACACAGTGTTATGAGGAGGATTTCAGCTGACGTGAGTCACAGCCGAGCCGCTCCACCGTCGGTGTAGAGGATGGGAGATGAATTATTCAACCGGCCCACTTGGTGTCTGACGTCTTGTTGTGTCTTACGGGGAGGCTGCAGACAATAATCAGCCTCTCCCCGACTATGGAGGGAGGGGGGTGTGTGGGGAAGGGGGAGGGGGGTGGCGGCCGTCACATGACAGCCCCGGGACGGAGCATCCAAGGAAGCTCGCTTTTTCCCGAAGACAGCGCATCATTTTCAGAGAACAGCAAGAAGAATAATGGGCTCGCTCTCGAAATGACAGCCGTCGCTGCGGCATACAATCACACAAGGCTGGTCCATCACTCCACACACACAGGACGCAATGACAAGCCTGCTCTGCAGATAGCACGGCACCTCACCCCCCATCCCCCCGCGTGGGTGTTCCTTCTGGCTGAGCCGGGGCTTTGATGTTATTATAGCAGGCAGCGGCAGTCTGCTTCCAGATTGGATACCTGGTGGCTGCGGGGTGGTCACACAAAGATGCCTTAGTGGAAACACTGAGCAAATGAAAGGTGGAAGAATTGGCATGGCAGTCCTCAGCATCTGATCTACAGTAACATCTTGCCCCCATGAGCAAAAATGTCTATCATTACTAAGACAAACACGTCCAATACAGAGCCCCTCTATTCGAGAATGACGTGTTGGGATTCCAAGCGCAAGAGAACATTGTTTAGATTAGTATACATTTCCGCAGGATCCCATATTACTCGAAGTCGGTTTTTAGTCTGTAGAACACGATTGCTGTGTGGCTTATGGCTGCCTAGGATTACGTAGCACGCTCAACCTCGGGGCTAACAGGAATGAAACATTATTACGGCAGAGTGCAATCACACATGTACTACACACAGAACAGACGATTTACAGGAATATACATCTGGAGCAGGGAAAAGCCAAAAGCTGTGTAAAATAAAAACAGAATCGATGTCAAATTTTGTGGTGTAACTTAGTCGTTTATTTTAATTCCACAAATTTTTCAAAAAAATTACAAAATACTCAAATGGAGAGAACACAGGACTCACAATTTTTCTTATTTCTAATTTTTGTTTACATTGTGTCATCCCATGGTGACTACTAATATATACAATAAGCTTCAAGATACCAGTATATATATAAATCTTAGCAGTCAGAATTTACATTCTGCTATTGCCGCTTTGAAACGAGAAGCTAAACCATTGACAACACTTAACATCAAAGGTTCAGGAGACACAAAAGAGGGACTGAAAGGTGAACAACGGTCAGGATAATATGGGCAACACATCAGAGGGGAGAGAGACAGGACGGCTAGAAGATGACAAGATACAGCGAGGTTCTCTCAGGTTTTCCCAGGGCCTGCAGGACTTAATAATTAAGAGACACAGCTCGGATTGCATCTGCAAGCTGCTGAATGGCTGCCGCCGTCTACCGCAGCGCCCCGTGGGAAGATACAGTTACTTTTCCGAGTATGGCCTCCCGGCGGTGTACCAGTTAAGAAAGAGAGGGGAAAAACAAAATGGCCAGTTTTCCAGGTACCCGTGAAAGTGCGACCGGTCTTGCGCTGAACAAAGACGTTGATGTTGTACGGCATCAACGTACGCCAACATCCACTGTGTGACCGGTGAACACTGCTACTGTAACAGTCATTGGCATGCACAAAACATCAGCTTGGAGGCTTAGGAAGATGTGACCTTTGACACCTAACCCCCCCCCGCTTGTGCCCCAACGCGGGAAAGGCCCATGTAATGAGAGAGAGAGACAATACAGTTTGGACAAACACCCAACATGGATGACTAGACCAGGTAGAGGAAAATGAAAGGCCACCTTTAAGCACCAATCAATGAACTCTCGTACATTTACAGCAGGTTTACCGGCAAGGGAAACAAAACCACCACGGGAATGAATGTAAATCAGATTGTTCCGCGTCGGTTGGTTTTGTTTGCCCAAGTCAAAATTTTAAAATCAAGGTTGAAAATCATTTATTTGTAAAACTGAAAAACAATTTCATAGATATATATATATAAAAAAAGAAATATGTATTTTTTTAATACTGATTTTAGGTGGCAAAACTGTAAAACTGGTTAAAAAAAAAAAAGAATTTCAGTGCAATAACTGATTTTAGTTTAGCTCCAGATAGTTTTAGATTCTTAAACAAGGTGGCCTGGTGTTCGTCAAAAGTGTGTAAGGGAGATGTGTGGAATGGACGAGGGGTGAGACAGCTTAACGATGGTAGGAGGGGGGGGGGGGGGGGGT
>JAODOY010000022.1:1384576-1395678 GCA_025399855.1 Forbesichthys papilliferus
ACAAGATGTCAGGAGGACTTTCACACCTCATAATACCAATCCCCTCTGAAACAAGGGATAATGCTTCCAAAACAAAAAAGGTTTAAACGACTTGGTTTGGAGTCCACACCTAGTAATAATAATAATTATAATAATAATTATATGTTTATATATATACTATTTACAGACTCAAAAACTCCATGCGGTAGCTTTTCTTAAAATTATGAAAAACCTCCAACAATGTATTAAAATAAATGTTGAATTTAAGATAGCACTTGTAATTTTTCTGTAAATGGCCTGACCGGTCCTGTATTATTTTATGTTGATAAGCACAGTGTCTTCTTCTTCTAGCACCTACGAAAAAATGTCAGGGGAAGCTTGTCATGCAGGAGTCTCGAGGACGTTGTCATTACTGGCTATATACCGAAGAAAGTCAATGTCTTTAAAAAATAAAAGCAATAAAAACAATAAAAAAGGGTCCACGACAGGAAAGGAACGCCTCATTCGAAGACGTCTCGGGGCGATCCGCTCGTCCTCATCCATTCCTCGTAAGTGAATGCGTGTCTAAGGACCCTTGAGTGCCTCCTCAGCGACTGTTCCGTCCCAACTCCCTGCATGCTGTGCCGGTGGACGGACGCCTCCCCTGGTTGCTCACAGCTGCTTGTCACTCTCCTTCTTCAGCCGGCTGAAACAAAACGTCAGCTCGCGTTAACGTCGGGAGAACACGGCCGCGCTCGACTGGTCTGTAGCAGTGGATGTCAGTAATATTAAAACAGACGCACAGGATTGGCAATGGTGTTTTATGTTTCAAGTTTTATGTTATCTATATTGGCATTATTATTTTCTATTATTATTAATATCTTTTAGCCATTTATACAATCGGTACAAATATAAATAGCTCACATATATGCTCTCCTATTAGCACGCACGGTAGCAGGAATCCGCTCCAATTACAAACAACAATTACATAACTACTCCAGATCAAATCTATCTGTAAGCCCCCATGTAGGCCTATTACCATAACATGGACACCGCTCCAAGTCAAATGTAAATATCCCCGTCTTTCCCCACTAATTTTCACCGACAAAAAAAAAAAAGTATCTGAATTTCCAAGACCTATACTGATCTGAAAAACAGGCCACCAGAACATTGTCGTTGAAAAAGGGATAGTCAATGTCAACGATAAACTAAAAATGAATGTGATACACTGTATTTTCGCATAGTTACTGCTCATGTAAAACATCAGACCAAAACTCAAAATGTAACACCACATTCCGTAACACTTAAAGGAATGGCTGCTAAAATGTAAAAACATTTCCCTCATTCATTCACAACAAAAACTACATATAATTCCCTGACTTTCCATGTCTGGAACAGACTTGTTCAAATTCAATGATATTGCAGAATATTCCATGAGCGGTGGGAACCCTGATGCACTGAAGGGGGAAGGGAGGGGCAGTGTGTGGCGCCCACGGACCTGTAGTAGTCCTCCTGACCGGGCAGCGGGCCCCCGTGCATGTGGTGGTGCCCGTGCAACCACTGCTGCTCCATGGCCAGCCTCTGGAGCTCTGCGGACTGGGCGTGCATGGCCTGCAGCTGGTGGGCGGCGGACATGGGCGGCGGCAGGCCCCCCGGGAGGTCCCGCGGGTACGGAGTGCCTGCGGAGCACACAGCAACCGGATCAGTGTTAGGAGGGTTTTATTTGAGAAAATCCCTTAACTTAAAGATCCCTTAACTTAAAGATCCCTTAACTTAAAAATATAATTAGAAAAAAGTGTTTTAAATGTACACGGCAACGGGATCAGAGATTGTTAGGAGGGTTTATTATAGAAAATCATATATCTTAAAAATCACGTAACTTATAAATTAATTAATAAAGACATTTGAAATGTGCTACAAATAAACCGAACGAATGGGTCATTATAAAGATTCTGCCGAGATTTATAACGATCCATTCATGTTAATCAGGCATGTTGGAGTAGGGAGATCCAAAACATGATGCACAGTGGGTCCCGCAGAAGAGTTATGTGTACTTGATAGATGGCTGGATGGGTATAAAATACCTTTTTCGTTCCTATATACATTAAGGCAGCAGAGCATTTAAAGAGATAGTGCAATCGCCTCACCAAATACGGGGTGCCGGAGCATCTCGTGTTCGTGCGGGGGCTGACCCATGAGGGGGTTGGGGATGGCGCCGGGTGGGTACGGGAATCGGGCCAGGTGGGGTCCTGCTCCCATGGGGTCGACGGCCAGTGGATGGCCCCCAGCACCTGGGGGACACACAAGGCATTCACCACCACCTTCTGGGCGTTAGTGTCTTTAGGGTCAGGGCACTCATCAACAGACAACAGTGCTAGCTCAACATTAGCCTGCTAGTCAGGCTAATAACAATGCTAATAAATGCAGTTAGCTTGACTAGCATGCTAGCTCAACATTAGCATGCTAGTCAGGCTAATAACAATACTAGTAGTCAGGCATAATCATTAACAGAGTTAGCTTGACTAGCATGCTAAACCTTCATTAGCATGCTAGTCAAGCTAGTGACATTTAATTATCAAAGACACACATTAAATTAATTTAACTCAGAACAGATATTCATCAAACATTTCAGATTACAGGGGTCAATCAACAGTGGCCAGTTAGATTCCCCACCTCACCAACCCACCCAAGATGACCCCTCTGGCTAACTTTAAAAGAGCAATATTCATACTACATACTATTAAGAGCAATATTCAGGCTATGCAACAGTCAAGACTGTTAATATTCAGACTATGTTAAGAATAATATTCAGACTATGTTAAGAATAATGTTCAGACTATGTTAAGAATAATGTTCAGACTATGTTAAGAGCAATGTTAAAAAAGTTTAAGAATATTCAGACATGTTCCAGATATAGAGAAATAATAATAAGAAGGAATACAGTGAGTTAAACTTAAACCCTTTAAAACCATGTTTCCCATAAACACCCTATAATGTGTGTGTGCGCGCGGGCAGGGCTTTCGCTCACCTTGATGCAGGGGGTCTTGCTGGTGCAGGTGGAGGTGTGAGTGGATGTGTGAGTGCTGGTGATGGTGAGGCGTGACGTTGAACATCTGCAGGCGGGCGATGGGGTCGTTGGCCACCGAGGCCATCCTCTCTGCGTGGAGCCTCTCGGCGGCCAGCCGCTCCGGGTAGCTCATCTCCTGCCGCAGCTGCGGCCCACCCAGCGCCAGTCGCTCGCGCTCCAGCGGGTTGAGGCCCGGGTGGAAGGAGGCGAAGGGGTGGGGGCCGGCCATCGGGGGCAGCGCGATGGCCCCGTGGCGGGCGAAGTGCTCCATGGGGTTGGCGGAGGGGTGCAGGCCCTCCAGCTCGGGCGGCTTCACCTCGAAGCCGGGCTTCATGCGTTCGCGCAGCTCCCGCTCGCGCATTTCCCGCTCCCGCATCTCCCGCTCGCGGAGCTCGCGCTCCCGCATGGCCGGGTCGGCGCCGTACAGGCCCTGCATGTGGTAGGCCAGCAGCGGGTCGGCCGGGTTGAGCGACACGAAGAAGGGGTGGTTGCGGTTGGTGGGCGACATGACGTGCGGCCGGGCGTACTCGCTCAGGGTGCGCAGGGCGGGCGTGTCGGGCCCGATGTACGGCGGCACCGCCGCGATGGTGGTGGGCGGCCCGTCGTATGCCGCGCGCATGTGGGCGGGGCCGGCCATCTGCGCTTCGACCATCCGGCTCTCGTGGGCGGAGCTGGAGGCTTTCTGTGAAGGGGAGGGCAAAACGGCAAAGTCAGCACCGCAGGAAGGGGGAGGATGATGGGGGCAGAGTAGGGAAATAGGATGGGGGGGTGGGGGTACCGTCGTAATTTAAGTCTCGAACTCCCCCCCATGCAAAAGCGCCTGTTACCCGATTACAGGGGTCCAATCAACAGTGGCCAGTTAGATTCCCCACCTCACCAACCCACCCAATATGACCCCTCTGGCTAACTTTAAAAACATTCTGATTGGCTGAGAAAGTGTAAGGAAGTTAAGTTGAGAGGCATTAGCACCGCCTTGACGACAAACTTCCAGACTGATACTCTCGGCAAGCCAAACTGTAGCCCGCTAGATCCGGATGGTTCCACGGGGAGCATCAAACAAATCAAGGGCAAAAACTCACCGCTGCTCTCTCTGCCTCCTTCTCCCTCTCCCGCTCTCTTTCGCGTTCCTTCTCCCGCTCCTTATCTTTCTCCTCCCGGGCCTTCTGCTCCGCCTCCCGCTTGGCCCGCTCCAAGGCCTCCTCGCGCTTCTTGGCCAGCTTGGAGGAGGCAAGTGGCGTGAAGTAGAAGTCTGTCCGGGCGCAGGAGTTGTAGCCCCGGTCCAGGTGCTTATAGAACCTGTGGCCGTGACGGCAGACAGACGCGTTAAAGGTGCAGTCAGGCAATACCCTGTGGCATTGAAGTCCCTTCAATGCTCCCTCAGAAGCTCCGCCCCACACATTGCAAACAAATTGCTAAGGCTAGGAAAGTGTTGCACCACTTTGTGTTCCTATTTACAGAGCCAGGGCTGTGTGGAAACATCAGATTATATTTTCAGAGCACACATGAAATGAGAGCTAAGTATGCCGTGAGGAGATATTTGCCGAACTCGACAACAAACGCATTATCTTACAATCGCTGACCATGCCTTTAAAAAAAATAAAAAAATAAAAACACACACACAGTCTTCATTACAATCTCATTACGGGCTCCCTCCGGCTCATTGGGGATCAAGCCGATATAGACGGTCTCGGTGTGCAGTGGAAACAAACTCCCCTGCCATTCCCTCCCTCTGTCTTAAGAGCCTCATTGCCCCAGATCATATCTGTCTGGAATTAATCTCTCTCTGACCCGACCCCCCCCGAATAATTCCAAGTCATGCAGCCGCTCTCAGCCCCCCCTGCGCTAATGGTGGCGTACAACGCCTGCTTGGCAAAACACGGTCACTTCTCTAAGCTGGCTCTCTCTAAGATGTGCTTGGGGAGGCTCACAACGCTCGTCTGTAGCTCTTAAAAAGTTATTTTAATAAAAAACTAATACTTTTTAAAAAAGTTTCTCTTAAAGCCGCAGGTAACACGAGCGAACGTACCGTGCTGACTGGCTGGCGTGGCTGGGTGTGTTGACAACGGTGGGCTCGGGGGAGGGGCTCCTCTGCGGCGGCGGGGGGCTCTCGGGCTCCTCCACCTCGTCCAGGGGCTCCTCCTTGATGTGCACGGGCGGCAGGCCCGGCGCGGGGCCGGCGCAGGAGACGGAGGCGGGCAGAGGCATGGAGATGGAGGAGGTTGAGGAGGAGGGGGGGGGGCAGGTTGAGGAGGAGGAGGAGGAACAGGAGGAGGAGGGAGGGGGGTGAGGGGGAGCGAGGCACGGCATGGAGCTGGAGGAGGAGGAGGAGCAGGACGCTGGGCCCACGGGAGGTAGAGCAGGGGGGTTGCTGAAGGGGTGAGGGGCGTGAGAGGGGTGAGATGGGTGAGAGGGGTGCGCTGGGTACGCCGTCTGCTGGGCGGCGGCCGGGGGCGGGAGGGGTGGGGCCTGTGGCGGCTGGAGGGCCGTGATCGTCGCCGACGCCGCTGACGCCGTCTGGGGGGACGGGGCCAGGCTCTGGGACTGGGTGAGAACCGGCGGCTGGGAGTGGGAGGGCGGGGGCAGCCCCAGCCCCAGCCCTCCCCCCTGGGGCATGAGCTGCAGCGGGGGCGGGTGGGCCGACGGCGGGTGGTGGGTGGACAGCGAGCTGAGGGGCTTGAGGGCCGGCGGCGGGGGCAGGTTGGAGGGCATCTGGGGGAACGGGGGCGCCGTGAGGTGGGGCGGGTGCTTGTGAGTCTGCTGGATGGGGGTGGTGGGCGGCGGCTTGATGTGGGGCATGGAGAGCGGGGCGGGGGGCAGGGGCTGCTCCCGCGGAGGAGGAGGAGGGTGGTGGGGAGCGGGGGGCCCCGTCTGGGCCTGGGAGGAAGAGGAGGAGCAGCTGGGAGGGGTGTGGGGCCGGGGCAGCTGCGAGGGGGGCATGTGAGACGACGGCCCCAGGGGGAAGCCCGGGGGGGCCATGTGGGGATGCCCCGCCTGCAGGGGGTGGGGCAGCGGGCCTGGGTGGTGATGGTGGTGGTGGGGGTGGAGGTGGTGGTGCGGTGGGCCGGGCAGCGGCGGCAGAGGGGGCGGAGCCTGAGTCAGCGGGGAGGGCAGTCTCTGGGGGTGGTGGAGGGACAGCGGGGCAGCCGGCTGGGGGGCCACCTGGGGGGGTATCGAGGGGGATGGGGGCGGTGCCGCAGTCGCCGCGGAGACGGACAGGGCCGCGGCGGCTGCGATGGCGTTCGGGGGACACTGGATGACGGGCGGGTGCTGCTGGCCCTGCAGGAGCTGCTGCTGCTGCTGGGCCGAGGAGTCGGAGTCGCTCTCGTTGTCACGGGGACTGGGGATGCTGGGGGAGGAGCTGCGGTTGTCCTGGTCGATGTCCTCCTTGGGGTCGCTGCTCAGCTCCTCATTGACGCTGCGGCCGTCCGAGCTCTCGCCCTCCCCCTCCCCCTCGGAGGGAGAGTCTGGCCGGTTCAACTCCTGCGGGGGAAGGCGAGGGGAGGGGAGGGGGTGGAAAGATGGAGAGAACGTTAAACCCTGCATGCGCCGGAGTGTCGGAATGATCGGCGCAATTTGTTTCCTCCGAAAAATTCACTGTAACGACCCCTTCAAGTCCAAACAACAACAAGTGGGAAAGGCCAAGAACATTATGGAGCACGGGTTTTCAAGGAAACACCGGGGAAAGTAATGACTGTTTGGTGAATGGAAAGAAACCTTGATTTAACTAAATTCACGTGATGCATCTAGGTTGTTGCGACCTAGGACAACACAGCATTGTAGTGTCCATGTTGTTTACACATTTACACAAACTTAAAGTGCATGAACGGAAGAGCAACTTCACAACTCAGACAACGTCCTACGAGAGAGAGAGAGAGAGAGAGAGAGAGAGGGGGGGGAGAGAGAGAGAGAGGGAGAGAACCCGGTGGCATCTCACCTGTGTCTTGGACTTCTTGGCGTTGGCCCTCTCTGGCTCTTCTGTGTCCGAGGCTCCCTTCTCTCGCTGACGCTTGGCGCTCTTCATGGGTGAGGGGGCCTCTTCCTTAATCTTCTGCGTGAGCGGGACACAGGAGAGACGTTAAGACACATTGCTGGGAGGGGTAAAGACACAAAGCCTAGTTGTGCATGTACGTGTGCTGTGTGTATTATTGGCTATGACAGGGGTTCTCAAACTTTTCAGGTACCCCCCCAAATAACCAGAGGTGGTAGAATAATAACAGAAAATGTATTATTTGATAGTATTTTAATATAGGCTAGTAGCAGAATACATTAAAGTAATGTATAAACTGTGCTACTAAAAATGATGGCTAAACTTTGCCATCTTATTCATTTAAAAATGTTATTTAATTTCTGAAAATCATCTTGTGAGCCTCTCCTATGTGTTTTGCGACCCCCCAGTTTGAGAACCACTGGTCTATGTCAATGGTATTCAACCCTGGTCCTGGGGAGACATATTCATGTTCGTGTGGAAACCCTGTTTGATTTAGCATTTGCACATCCACCTGGTGGGTCCAATCAGGTCAAGCGTGTTCATAAATGGTTGAGGAGCAAGATGAGCTGATACAAACAACGCTGTAGCAACGCTGATTGGTTTAAGTCTGTCCCAACAGTTTCAAAATAAATCATAGGTCTACGCCCAGTAGGGGGCAACAATTTAACACTTACCAATGGAGCATGTTCAGACCCTATTAGGAAGTGGGTCTGGTTACACCAGGCCATCGTTATCAGGCTTCGGACAATTTATTTGAATTAGGTGTGTTGGAGACAGAAGCAAAACGCACAGTTACGCGTGCATCTGTGGTGCTATTAACTCTGGATGGGCGAGGAGATTCTGAAGGAGCAGATTACAGGATGACTGGGGCTTTGGTAACTGGGTCATCTGCCCTACCTACGCCATCTCAGGTCAGGACAGTTGTACAATTGTCCAATTAACCGATCCCAAGCCCCGCCCCCTTTTGACCGTTCTCCAATAACAACTGAGTATTTATTGAATCCAACAAACTCATTTAACTGTCTGTTTTTCTGTAATAACTACGCTGTTTTGTCCAACCTTGTTACATTAGCTAGGTGGGACATGTGATCGGTCAATTAACCAGTGTACATACCAGACGGAGATATCCAGGTGCTTAAAGCACCTGAAATAAAGCACAGTGAAATAATGCAGGAACGTAGGTCCCCAGGACCAGGGCCGTGGGTCCCCAGGACCAGTGCCGTGGGTCCCCAGGACCAGTGGTCCCCAAAACCAGGGCCGTGGGTCCCCAGGACCAGGGCCGTGGGTCCCCAAGACCAGGGCCGTGGGTCCCCAGGACCAGGGCCGTGGGTCCCCAGGACCAGGGCCGTGGGTCCCCAGGACCAGGGCTGTGAGTCCCCAAAACCAGGGCTGTGAGTCCCCAGGACCAGGGCTGTGGGTCCCCAGGACCAGGGTCGTGGGTCCCCAGGACCAGGGTCGTGGGTCCCCAGGACCAGTGCCGTGGGTCCCCAGGACCAGTGCCGTGGGTCCCCAGGACCAGGGCCGTGGGTCCCCAGGACCAAGGTTGAGGACCAGTGGTCCCTGTAAACCCAGTGTGCTGCATCGCACCTTGCTGGGCTTCTTCATGGTGTCGGCCTTGCTATCAGTGCTGTCGGTGCTGGCCGCGCTGGGAGAGGTGCGCCCGCTGGAGCGCATGTCCTCGTTGGTGGGCGAGGCTCGGCCATCGGGGCTGGTGGGCTGCTTCTTACGGCCACTTCGTAGCGTCGACATCTGGTATCGAGCGGGCAGGAGACACACACGGTCAACAACAGAGGATATTACTGTATCCATAACAACCTGGACGGTTTAAAATCATAGTATAAGACTCACCTTTACAAGTCTTATTGTGTGTTCAGATTTTTCTATTGCTACAGATGTATTGTCATTGGTATAAAGTGCTTTGGGCTGAATTGCAACTAAGACGGTATAAAATTAAGTTTTATTATTATTATACTTTTTTTTCCCCCTTTGAGCAACAGAGGCACGTGTCTGCTTTATAACTGCCAAAGCTGAATGTATTAATTCAATGGTGTGGTTGTTGATGCCAGCGTTCAGAGGATTATTACCCCCAACAACAACAACAACGACAACGCAGCAGTTCACATGTGAGCCTTTATGGGTGTTAAGAGACAAGTGTGTGTGTGACGACGTTGGCCCGGAAACCAGCCTGCCTGGGTGTCCCGGGCGTCCTCGCCGCGACAAGCGTGCGTTCCGGCGCCCTCGCGGCGTCAGACGGGACACGGCGAGATGGGGGGGTGGGGAACTGGGGAGGTGCGAATGGGAAGACGACTCACCGAGCCTCGGTTCCGTCGGGTCCTCATGCTATGCTTCCCGCTGAGCCCATCCTCTTCCTCTTTGACGGGTTTGAACATAAATGGCGGCGGGTCCACGGGCTTCTCAATGGGTGGCAGCTCGCCGTACTTCTTGAAGTGAATGCGGCAGTCTGTGCACAGCAGGATGTTCTCCCGGCCCCCGTGGTGCCAATCCTTCGATGCTGCAGCAAAACACATTTTACAGCAGTGAGATGAAACGCTCCCCACCGGCCGTCCAGAATGCCAGACAGGACCGTCTGGCATGACAATATCCCCAAGTACGAAAGTCATTTTCAACTTAGCCCAAGGCTCGACAATAACTCTATCAACGTGTACCATGATATACATTTTTTCCAATAACTGTAAAATTATTTTAAAACTTATTTCCGGTATTTCGATAAGCTTTACATTACACAATGACGGGCGCAGAAGTCAGTTGTATTCAAGGCGAACTACGTGCATTGATGACTTGCACTATACACGCATTCACTGCCAAACAGTAGTGGGGCGTTTTCACATGCCAGACATTTTGATTAAGTCTCTCACCTAACAGCAAATGAAACAGAAAGGCTTAATATTACATATTATGACAGCTTCCTTCCATAACAGTCACGTCTTCTGTGAAACTGCTATCTTACCGTACTAGCTAGCAGCGTCTAATTCATGAGATATATGTATATTTCCAGTGCCAATCACAACCGCTACTGAACCCTACTGGTGGACATAAATATAGCCTTCATTAATTATAGGTAAATAATGTATTAACAGAAAAACACAGTTGAGAGTTTTGTTTAATTATTTTGACTGTGATTTCACATTTCTTGTTTTTATGAAGGCTAAAAAGTGAACATTTATTTGGATCTTTTTTTATTTCTAAAATATAGTTTTATAGGAGGAGAATTCATAGTTCAGCACAAGTTGCTTGTGTGACGCTAGTGTGCTAATGGACGGAAGAGGCTGGGACTATGTTTAATTTACCTCTGTTAACCGATAACGTTCTCTATCAAATTACTGCAAAAACACGAGGCACCGCAAGATACCAAGGCCTACCCAGGGCACACACTGGACTTATTCACCCCTCCTATGTATTAAACAAGCGAGTACACAATCCGTTAAGATTAATGCCACAACAAACCCCTGGTTGTTAGCCACTCCTGTTTTGGTGGCAGTTGCGCTGAGCGCTGTCAGAGGGGAGGTTTGTGCGCGGGGAGCCAGCTGTGCGCAGAGAGGGGCTGGATAATGAGGTGGGTGGGGAGAGGGAAAGAGGGAATGCTCTGGGCTGATGTCTGATTTGATCAAATTAGTCCTGACAGCTTCTGATGGCCATCTGTCACACACCGCTGTGCGGTGAGTGTGGGGCTCTCACAGACTTCAGCCACGGCAAGGATAGTCATGCAGGGGGGGGTGTGTGCGTGTGCACTAGCCATAGATGCACTGTATGTTAGACAAGAGAAAGTGTGTGTGTGTGTGCGTGCACGCTAGCCATAGATGCACTGTATGTCAGACAAAAGAAAGTGTGCGTGTGGCATCTTACTGGTGGTGAAACAGTGGCGGCAGGCGTAGCCTTTCAACTCCTGCTCGCTGTCTTCACTGTCAAAATCATCTTCGCTGGCTGAGCTGAGGTCCACTGGAAGAGAGCGAGAGATAAAGCATGCTTAACACACACGCGCAAATGTTGAGTCAACTCCTTGACTCAGCAATGGCTGATCGCGGACCCTCGTAACGGTTTCTGAAGTTAGCCGCAAATACTAACAGTACC
>JAODOY010000022.1:1402545-1416417 GCA_025399855.1 Forbesichthys papilliferus
ACTGTACTAGTCAACTAGTGTGTACTACTAACTGGTAACTACTGTACTAGTCAACTAGTGTGTACTACTAACTGGTACTACTGTACTAGTCAACTAGTGTGTACTACTAACTGGTACTACTGTACTAGTCAACTCGTGTGTACTACTAACTGGTAACTGCTGTACTAGTCAACTAGTGTGTACTAATAACTGGTAACTACTGTACTAGTCAACTAGTGTCAACTACTAACTGGTAACTACTGTCGCAATTCATGTACATTAGACGTGTCTGACTTTAAGGCTACTTTGTGTCACGTAATATTATAATATAACATAATCTACTTTGCTCAATGTAGCGGCGCTTTCCTGTCTGCAGGTTGCAGATATTCTTGTTTTTATAGACGCTATGACAGGTCTGGCTGTATTGTCTGGGAGGCCCAGGTCCTCTGCCTGGTGGTCCAGTATGCGAGGGCCGAGGGCTAAACTCTTGTATTTAGACACTCTCCGCCCTCTCAGGCGCAGGCCTGAACAGATGGTTTCTGTTTTTCCTGGCAGATTTGCGACAGAGCCACAAAAGGCCCCTGCTCTGACACCAAGCCAAACGGTTAAGGCCGTTTCTGGCAGAGGGAAGGAGAAGAACAGGGGAGGGAGGGAGGGAGGGAGGGTGGGGGAGAGAGTGGGAGAGAGCCAAGAGGGAGGAATAGAGAGCCAACCGAGAATAACAATGAACAATCAACCTTGAATCTAACCACAACCCTTTCTAAAACAAATAAATAAAAGAATCTCTCCGACACGGCAGACAAATGAGGCGGGACTGGGTGAAGCAAGAGCAGAAGGCAGGGAAGAAGGGCATGGTGTTCTGGGTTTGGGTGGCTGATACCGAGTTGTGTAAACACACATTAGGGCGGCCAGCCTGAACTCCTCCCGTTCCCTCCGCAGTTCGCAGCTTCAGGAAGGAGGAGCGACTGCCCGGTTCACTCCACCAAGATGGAGGGGAATGTTTATCTTTGAGCTGAATCACACCCACGTTTAATGGTGATACATCGACTCTACCCTTGTTTCTGCTCCGCAGCAGGAACGGGAGGGAGTCTGCTTTCAGTGAGTGGTACTTGGGCGTCCCGCTAATGCATACTGTAAGTGTAGAGGCTGCATTTATTAATGCTCCGACAGCCTACAACACTACGGACATATCGTCCATGTCTAGACAGACAATTAACACAGATAGAAATGTTGTTTACTTCAAGCGCTCTTTGTTAAAAACTTTTTTTTTTTAATTAGCATTAACTAGTTGATTACATTGTTTATTGTCCATGAACATAATTTTGTTTTTATTTAGATAAATATAAACTACCATAGAAAAGTCTTCCTGCTTCATGAAAAAAATTACAATTGTAGTTTCTGTAACTAAATGTAGCAGAATATTAATTTGTATAGTTTAATTAAAAAGGGTACATTTTGAAAACGTGAGAATGTAAAACAAATAATAGCAACAAGTGCATGATTCACATTGTTTTAGTAACAAACTAATCAAATGTGTGTACATTTTGTAGCAGATGCAAAAAAAGACAAAAAAAAAAGAAAAGCTAAAACAAAAATAAAGCCAACTGTACGAAGCTCACAGAAAGGAAAGAGAAATGGTGTCAAGGGTCAACGGTCTACAGCGCCCGGGCAGTGTGTGTTGCGGTTAAGCGGACAGGCATTTCCTTGCCGTGCCGAGCCGTTTGTGCAGGACAGTGAGTGAACGAGCTCAGCTTTCACAGGTCAGGGATGCAGACGCTCAACAATCAGCACTTGTGGTTTTCCCGCTGTAAGCGCTTTTGCCGGTGAGAGCGGATTGGACAGCAGCAGCGCCGTTTTGCAGAGGGTAGTTGAGTGGTGTGTGTGTGTGTGTGTGTGTGTGTGTGTGTGGGGGGGGGGGGTTGCTGTGGCGTGTTCTGCTGATAAGATAGTCCCATAACCACAACATGGAGCCTATCAAAAGAACTCAATTACAGAAAGGGCTCCCTCATCTCCACGGTCCATCTATTAGGCTTAGCTAGATTTTGTGTACATGTGGGCATGCTAAACTGCCCGCGGTCGCTGAAAGAACATCAATATGTACCGGTAGATCTTCCGCCAAGTGGCAGCTTTTCTACAGCATAAACAAGCTATACCATGTACCAATACGTGGAAGCTACCCTGTCAGAATCAAGACAGCTGTTCCTCAAGTGGAGCAGGCATGCTAAGTTGGTTTCATTAGCGCTCGGGCGAACGCATTTATAACAACGGCCTTGTTCCCACGGCTACCGCTGACTGCTGGGCTAAAGACATGGCAGCGAATTTAATTTGACAAGTGTACAAATTGCACAAGAGCAAACATCTGCTGCTGTGTTGAGAACGCCGCTTTCCCAACGACTACGCGGGCCTGTAGATGACCAGGACACAACTGCTTAGCAACCCTTATTGCTAAGGGTTTATTGGTGTTTGAATTCCGACACTAAAATGCGGCCACGGTTGTTATAGTAACCACACTCACCTCACACTATTTAAAATCGTGTGGAATGAATTCAAGGCAGATACTGAGACTACGAGGCTACGAGCAGTTTTGTTTTAGTCGCTGCAGAAAACAAAGTTAGAATGTATGCAGGCAAAAACTCCACTTGCTGTTGCTAGCCTTCATTATTGCATGTCAGAATTGTAAATGTATTATTAGGAAAGGAATAGGATTAGAATCGGCTACTTAACTCCAAACTATTTCCCATTTCAGGACACTTGCATGTTTATAAATACCAGTTAGCTGCCTACGAAAATATTTATAGACACTGCAATCCTTCCAAAATTGTAGCAATTAACTTTTACGTTGTTTCCACAATCATGTCAATACAATATAGAAATACCATTGAGATACAAGTGATATTTCTAATTTTGGGTGTCTAAAGAATTGTGTGTACAATCAAACTATGTAGAATTTTAAGGCAATTTAAGTTTCAAGTTCTGTCAGCGTAACTATAAACAGCTGCTCTGGTTAGCTTCTGTTTAGCATTAACAGTCAGCCGCTTTTTATGCGTCCCTTTAAGAGAATACTATATAAAAAAGGCAGTTATCTGTGATCTACCATTTCAGTACATTCACTTGTTTGAACACAGGGAACAGCTCGCCTCATGTTCCATGACGTCCTGAGGAACTCGGGGCAGCAAGAGCTGGTTGAAAGCAGCACGGACAACCCCCCTTCACCCCGCCTTTATGTGACTTTATATAAGGCAGTCCTGAGTGCCTAGTGTGTTTACCCGCAGCATTCAGTGCTTACTGTATCCCTGGCACTTACTGTTTGAGCCTTGCTTCAGGAGTAGCAATGCTACGATGATCGTTATTGTTAATAACGGGCTAGCGGGGGAAATGGAGGCATTACTCTCAACACTATACGAGCCCAGGTGCTTCGTGGCGCTGTGGCTCGGTATAGCGCACCCCGGTCAGGGGACCCAGGGTCAAAAATTCTAGGCAGTACCACCTGCATTTGTGCAAATCAATTCTTCTTGGGTGGTTTTGCCACGTGAGCAGAAAATACAGACATTTGCCTGCGCATATGGGGGGTGGTGGGGGGGGAATCTCAGTCCTAGAAGACATTTTTATGCTGCACGTTCAAGGAGTGCGGGAGTAGAGAGACTGCCGTTGAGAAAATAGATGCCGCCTTTGCTTGCTGTAGCGGCTGGCGCACGCTCTGATCAAGCCCACGACACAAAGGCAAGTTCAGTGGTAAGATTAGAGGGGTTTTTCTGCTTCCCAGCGTCTATACCGAGCTAGCCCCCAGCCAAGGCGTCTGCTCGGGTCGTTCATACACGCCCCCCTTGCTCTCCCAGTCACTTTCACTCCTTCATTTGTTTAAAGGGCAGTTTGTTTTCCATTTGCAAGAGGAAAATGAAGCTTTCCCCTGCTCTGCGGTAGAGGCGACGCCAGATCCAGGGAGGAGGTCCATTACTGCTCCTGCCAAGCCTTCTCCCCCTCCAGGTTGAAGCGCATTAATACCTCCTTTATAGCCAATCAACTGGACTAGTCGTATATTTCAAACTCCAGTAAAAATAATTGAGGGAACCTTTGTGAGAGGAAACTATATTAATTCACTTTAATCTCTTATTCAGGAGGCTCAAATTGGTCTGGAGGAATATAAATTCTCTGCAACACACAGGAGGTTGAATAGAAGTAAAGGAGAGAAAATACCACTATGTGACATAGCGCTGCTTGACACGCAACTCTGACATACGCCATGGCAACGAGAACAGCGACAGGCGAGACAGACTCTTTTGATGTCTGCGGCGACACTCGTGTGCATGCACAACCTTCAACAGAAATAACCTCATGCGAAACAACATGGCGCTCACCACCGCAAAAAACTAAGACAGACAAAATCAAGACACCTTTGCTTTTAGCAAAAGGTGTAGGACACATAATGTTCCCTCTTAATAACTAATCAAAAATCTAAATACTCATTGAGCGAGGTTTCTGGAGTTTGTCTGTGCAGTTCCAGGAGACTGGTGTTTACAGTAAAAACAAGCCTTCCGTGGTCTTCCATGAGAATGCAATAACAAAAGCCTTTATGGCCTTGTTTTGTTTTCAACTGACTGATCAGCTTTAATGGTGGTAGGTTAAACTGCCTGCTCCGTGTTAATAATTGGTAGGTCTGGACCTGACCCACGTACCACCCAGTTGTCCATAGATGATTAACACAGTAACACTCAGTGCAGACAAACGCTAGACCAGGAAGCACAGCACTGACAGGGGAACGTCCCTCTGCCAAGAAACACAACAAAACAATTACTAGAGCTCCTTTGAGTGTGACGGATATTGTTGCACTGTCCCACTCAATTGGAGGCCTATCAGTGACCGGAAAAACTTAAAACAATCAAGATGTCACATCAAGAGAGATCTTAAGAATGACTGCGTTGACATGGGAGGTTCATTTTCTGAGGTTGATGTGTAGAAAACTAGAATCTTCAGAGGACAGGAAATAGTCCATCAACACTGAAGTAGTAGAGGTTTCTTGTGGTTGCCTTAATGTCCCTACATACAGAATCTAATTATGCAGTGTTAAAACCACTACAGTACTACATGAAAAGATATTATGTAATGCATCATCTAAAACAAACTTAAAATCCAATACGTTAAATCTTATTTTCAACCAATCAAAGGGTTTCGTCTTTGACGTATTCGTTTCAAAAGATTAAAGTTGATATAACCCATTTACTTACAGTAAGCTGAATTTGTATTTCATTTTTTAAGACCTATATTTAACAATATGTATAATACAATCAGCACATTAAGTTAGAAACAGGTGTTGAAATATTGCTATAGTAGTGATATTAGCAGAATGTAGTGGTGTTCAAGCTAGCAGCAAGGGAGTTCCACGCTGCTGAAAAACATACTGCTTTAGTCTCCCAACACATAATACTAATGATTATGCAAAGAGCAAAAATGAGAACGCATGATGCTTTTTATGAGTCATAATTGTGAAAATAAACTCGCTAAGAATTGTTCAACGTGTGAACTTCAAAACGCAAAACTGCATTTCTGGCTTTTCCTAAAATTAGATAACAGTGCGCCCCAGTGCACTGGTTGGAAAGTGCCCTCAAGTAAAAACAAAACAAACCGTTATATTATACATTTTCTAACAATGCTGAACCCTTTCACGAATGGAAGCTTGTGTGCGAGCAAGTGTTGAATATATTAAGCATTACCTACCAAACATATCTTTGTGTCTCAACAGCGGACATACAAATAAATCAACTTGCCGTTTCTTTGTTGGGTAGCAGCTCTTTCCGGATCCGGAAGAAGTTCTTGCCGAACTGCCTCAGACCTTTAATGAATCGCTTCTGTAATTTGGAAAGAAACAGAGACAAGCCAAAGATGAGACAGCATTTACCCAGGCTGCTAAAACCCCACCACAAAGTTACAGCCCTAACCCTGCTGCGGTCCAAACGCTCCGAGCCGTTTAAACTCCAGGCGACACGGTGCCATGTCAGGGCAAAATGAAGGAAATGACAAGCCAGGCTGTGATATTGAGCCCAAGACTACAGCTCCTTCTTAATGTGGCGACCAAACAGGAGTTGCAGTAGTTTAGATATCATGTGTAAAAATACTCACATAAAAAGCAAAAAATACACAAAATATAATAAGACAAAAATGTACAAAATAGACTTGGTGGTGAAATGTGTTTTCTTAACGGATGTCTGAACTTGAGAGTTGAGGGGCAGTATCTCGACACGCACGCTGGATTGTCAAGTACAACCATCAAGTGCAACACCGTTTCCTTTCCTTATCCAAAAATTAAGCCTAAACTCAAACTCTTAAAAACAAGGGAGGCTGAAAATGCCACAACCTAAAAACGCGAATGAATATTCCGTCCGGAGTAAATCCAGACGACAGCAAGGAATACTTCACAACATGCCCTGATTTATTCAGACATGAAAACTGATTGCAACATAACAGTAAGCCTAAAAGAATAAACCCTACCGACAAACGAGAATAAACCCAAACAAATGCTGAATAACCTCAACGCACTTATTAAAAAGCCACAGACTGCGAGGAATATAAAGCGGTGAAAACATTCAAAACCAGCGAGGCAGACAACCTACAGATTTACTTTCTTGTTCCAGAGGCGAGCCCCGATCCACAGTGTTCTCAGCCAGCAGTTTGGTAACAACCAAGGTACTCCGTTAAAAAAAGCAGGGAAAAGTCCTCAGGGTGTACAACACCAATATACAGTCCAGCCACAGGTAACAAAGAAATTAGCGGACAAATCCACTACGTCTCCGTTGGTACATTGCTTATTTTTGTACACGCAAGAAATAGCTTGTCACTCTCTGCTCTTCCACTACAAAGGGGAAGGCTTTACATGTGATCTTTCTGCAAGAGAGCCTCTAGTTCACAGCGGGCTGGAAAACCCGGAACGGACTCCTGTACTGCATGCTGGCATCAGGCAGAGCTCTGGTTTCAATCCTGCTCTGGAGCCTCTACCGCTACTTGGGCAGTAACTGGGGGCAGGCTTTACGCCTCTGCCCCCAGAGAGGCAAACACAATGCTTGCATTTTCTTGTAGCTACGCACGCACTGTCCATTTTCACTGTAAAGCATGCGGCCGTTTAAATGCAGGCAGAGTATAAGAACAGAAGCACAAGCCTCGCTATCTCGGGGAGTTTTGCTAGCACAGATAAGTGAGGAATGGTCTTGAACCATGGCAACTGGTGAGAGGAGACAAGCAGGCAGGGAAACCAGACATGGACTTCATCCCTTTCGGGGGAGTTAATTTTCCATGCCATGTACAGTCGGTTATGTAACCCCAGCTTGTTTACATACTCTGCTTTCGGTGTGGAACGAAAAGATAATTTTACAGAAGCAACGCGGGACAGAGGCAGCTGCAAACTTCAGCTCCCTAGAAACCAAGCAAGCCGTAGCAGCAGCAAACTATCCTGCAGCATATTCTCAATTAGCCTGGACTCTGCCTGCATGCAAATAAGCATAATAAAACAATACCACCCGGTCAGAGTAGCTGTACATGTACAGCTGAGTTGGGAGGCCAGCAGAAATTATCAGACTACGTGCATTAACAGGCTGCTGCTAGCGTAGCGACTGATTAGCCAGTAGATGGTGCCGTCTCCAGCACGAGGGCTCACTGCCTGAAACCCCGCCGCCTCCACACGGAAGTGGGGATTTTGGAATGGGGGTGGGGGTGGGGTGCTAACAAACGTCGAGTCAAGGCTCTGCGCAGTCAAAGAGGAGAATGACGCCGCAGAAATTCTACCCCAGCCGTGTTAGAACACAACGCTGAGTTGTCAGGCAAATGTGGCCACAATGATCACGTCGAGGGAGACGAGCGCGGCGAGGCGACTCCCGTGAAGCGCTGGATGCCCCCTCCCCCGCCCGTCGGAGCGAGGCAAGGCTGGCTGCCTAACGGGGGCCAGGACCGAGAACCCACTGGGACCAGGAATCAATTTGACTCGTCACGGCAGCTCATTTCTCCGCCCTAATTATTTCACTTCATTACGCTCCCCCAAACTGTAGTATTTACACAGCCTGTTCCTCCACCTTTTCTCCTCCTCCTCCGACCCACCCCCACATCCCCCCCCTCCCTCCTATGCTCTCTAGGCCCCCCTCCCCCCCTCCCTTCCCTGCATGTCGGCTCCAGTTTAGGGCTCCATTTCAGCTGCCCGCGCTCTCTCGCTCTCCAGCACGGCTAATAAATCAGCCGCCAATCGGCTCCCCGAATCGGCTCTGTCCCTGCTCCGATTGCGCCAGCCCTCCGTTGCTAGGCAACACCGCCAGGGACGAGGTGGAGGAGGAGGGGCGGAGCGAGCCAGAGCCACAGCGAGAGAGGAAAGGGAGGGGGAGGGGACGGGCTGGAAGCTCAACCAAATGGCCAGCCTGAGCATAAAAAAAGGAAAAACTAAGAAAAACAACAGGCTTCTCTGTCAGAGTGTTCCAGAGAGCTGCCCCCCCCCCCCCCCTTCTCTCTAACGCTTGCTTATATTGTGAAGCCAGCGGAGAGCAGGGCGTGGGCAAAATGGCAAAAAAAAAAAAAAAAAAAAAAGGGTAATTGTTTGTGTGTGCGGACTTCCTGCTTCATGGCGGATTGTTAAAAAAGTTGCAGGACTGGTTCGGATCATGCGCACCGACGGCTGTCATTACGACGAGGCCAGCGGGTTTGCAAGCGGAACGGAACTACCTGGAAATGGCATTCCAAGAAAACACTGACGCAAGTAAAAAGAAAAAAGAAAAAGAAAACACTAGTAGTTGTCCCGACAACGCACAAAGGCTCTCTCACAGAATACGAGGTCATTATACTTGACTCATTGTTAAGGGCCAACCTTTTCCAAGCCTTCTGTGTATAAACCCCAAGGGTCTGTGTGGACAATCAGTCCGCAAGGCTGGCGACGGGGTGGGGGGATGTAAGGGAAGGTGGGGAAGGGGAGGGGTCCACTGTCGTTTTCCATGAAATATCCTATGAAATATCTGCTCATAACAAGATTGGCCACAGCGCGAAGAAAGGACATTTAGACATGCTTGGGAGAAAAGACCACACTCCGATATGACACACACACACACACAATGACACGCGTCTGATCTAGAGATATAGCTCCATTAAGTTACATTTAACAACTCAACGGTTTCTTGTCCCCTCCCGTATTTCCCAGGGCAGCCAAGATCACGACATTGTGCAACAATAACACTTGTACCACGGTGATATCCTTCCCACGTTTGGCAAGAGCAAAGACACATCCTTTGTCACCCCACACTGGTTTACTTTGACACAAAAAGGTGACAGGAAATTCCTGCACACACCCATCCTTATCCTGTCTGCTATTTAGTTACTAAACACCGGCAACACGTATTGCAGGTAGTATCACACGACGGTAATAAATGCACAGCACACAGAACCCCTGGCAGTAGCCAACTGCAAGAGAACGTCGTCGGTGCACCGTGACCAATGATGCTGGGCCGCCTTGGCTAACCGGGAAAACTTCACACACCGTGTTCCAGTGCAGATGGGCTCGTCTCTACGGCAGCCAGTGTTTCTCAGGGATGCAGTGTGGCTTGTTGCCTCTAGGGGGCCACTGGCCATCTCTCTGATCCCTTCCCCCACTTCAGTAATGTCACAGGCCTGCCCCAGCCATCCATCAGCTGAAGACACACCCGGAGGTAAGCCCCTGAGCGGCAGGGCCGGCTGAGGAATAGACCCCCTCCGCCTGCCAGCGGTGATACATCAGCCCCTCCCCCCCCCCCCCACACTCTCAGTATCTCTCTCTATCTCTGACAAGCAGGACGGCTGCAACTGTTTGCTTATATGGCACCCCCTGTTGGCCAATGCAGTACTTGCACAGCTTATTTACAGCTCGGTTCAAATCAAACGTGAAGAAGCGGATTTCAGTGCAATGAGTGTTAATGAAAGTGTCCAGGCTTCATGTACAAGCAAATATAAATATTGATATACTGCAACATATTTCTGTTATAGTTTGTTTCATGTTATAATTTAAATATTAGGCTATATTTAATTATAATATGAGCTTGAATTAGAAACAAATGTAACATTTATCAGTCGGAATTTTGTAATTTCTAGAGATGGCATACTTTACTGTAGCACGCCATTATACACAAGTTGTTTACAAAGCAACCAGTTAAGCCTAGTCAGGCGTTGAGTTAGACGTAATTTAGTTGATTAGCATCGTCTATTCTGCACTCAATTAAATTCAGATCCATTTACTGTGTGTCTGATGTGGCAGCCTGTAGTGTTAACAAGTAATACCTACAGCGAGCCCCAAGAGAACGCATTGCTAGCTATGTGTTATTTATATTTGACCAAGTACAGTGCTAATCTTCAATACTACACAGAGAGGCTGCATCCCAGGCACATTATAATATCTACTCTTGTTCTGATGTTGCACATGCACGGCCCGGCCTGGGGATAGTGCGTGGTGTGGTCTGCACCACTTTGTGTGTTTACAGAGCCAGGGCTGTGTAGATACACCTGAATGTTTTTTTTTTTCAGTGCGTCCTGTGTGCAGGCTGAAAAATAAAAGCGAGAAGGTATTCGGTTAATATGACAAAACGTGTATATGATAATTGCTTACAACGGTGAATCCACCCTCCGGCTCCAACCTCTGGGCGTAGCAACTAACAGAGTGGCCTGCCGTTTTATGGCCGCTCGCTAGCGCCACCCTGAGGGGAGCAGACTGTTGTTGACATGTCTCAATGTATGCAGGTGGGCTGCACTAACAGACATCACAGGGGAGAAGCCCTTTACTGCACAGAATTAGAACACAGGATTTATTTTACAGCCTCTCAGTATATTATAATACCGAGAGGCTGTAATAATCTGAAAGCTATTACTGTTCAAGAATTTTAATTAGAAAAGCATTAACACAACTTGCCAGCCACAGTGAGCTGCAGCCGAGAATTTAAAAAAAAGAAAGCCAAACTTTTCACAGCAAACAGTCACGGCAAACGCTCAATTTGGCCCACGTAGTTTTAATTCATCCGTTTATCTGTGATATAATAATAAGTAAAATATGTCTATTGATAGCGATTCACTGTTATGCAACTGACTTTTGTTCCGATTATCAGTTATTGTAAAGGGTGGTTGTAGCACATTACTCCTCGTGAGCAAGAAGTGATTTAAGAATAATATCAGAATAATATATTTGGATATACGGAGTGTAATCTCATTAAATGTGTCGTATTAAATCAGATTGACATGCCTCTATAACCACAAGTACCTCCCCACTGACTCCGCACTAGTTCTGAGAAGGTTCATCTTGTCCATGTAAAACACACTATAGTTCAATATCTACATAGTCCTTTCACAAAAGGTCGTTGATATCGGCAACCGTGACAAGCTCGTGTCACGAGACCAGTGATGGATCTGCGACCTCTGAAAGTAACACTAAATAATCTCGTGTGAGAGATTGCATGGGTGGCGGAGGGGGCCGGCTGGAGAAAATGCCGAGCTGCTGCAAATCCTGCCGGAGCCAAATCATTTTTGGTGCCGGTGACAGGGTGATAAAAAACAATAAAAAAAATGAAACAAGCCTCTGTTTTGCAGTCATTGTCACTTTCTCCCTGGCATTAATACAATGATTTACAAATGATCGTTGTGGTGATCTTATCTTGCACTGGGATGCGCGTGTGTGTGTGTGTGTGTGGTGTGTGTGTGTGTGTGTGGGGTGGGTGGGGATAGTTGATGGGAGAATATATACATGGATTTCCAGCTATGGAGCTGAGAGGAGTCTAAGGAGTTTTTATTTTTTGCAATGTAGAAATAGCTGCAGGCAAAATGTGGGATGGGAATGGGGGGGCAGCGGAAGGCATCTTGGGGGGGGTGACAAGCGACCCTGCAGACAGGCTGATTCTGTCACTTCTGCAGCCCCCCCCCCGTCACTTTGACTCACATCTACGACAGAACGACCGGGGCAACATACACACACACCGAGCAGATAGGAATAATGAGGCTGGCTCTAGAGGGGATGAGACGCCATCAGAGAGGAGGAGGAGGTGGTGGGGAGGAGAAGCCAAACGAAGGATAATAAATAAACAAACAAGGAGCAGTGGGGAAGGTGTGGAAAGGGGGGGGGGGGGGGGGCTGCTGCTGTCTGTACACGCGTCAAGGTCGGCCACTACACCTGTCCCTCAAGGCTGCCGGCCTGGAAATGCACAACTGGTGCTCAGATAACATGGGTGTCGTGTCCTTGGGCCGTGGGGGGGTGGGGAGGGGACCCCCCCGCCCCCCCCCCCCCCCCCCCCCCTGGAAGCACAGCTGAGGCAATGCTTTGGTCTGCCTCAGCGCCGTGACGGTGCTGTACATTAGCGGGGTGCTAAAGTGGGGTGCAGGATATTGATCCCATGTGATGTTGCGATATTGATCATGAAAATGTCGATATTAATTTCAATATTTTTTAAACGCAAGTAAAACAACCCAAAGGTTATGGGAAAATGCATCAAAATATATTCATGACATATCAAAACAACACGTTTTCAAGTCACAGTCACATTGGACTCGTACAACAGCAGTAATTCCAAGCTACCAAGGAGGCATGCTTTTTGGCCACTAATGTTCCCACTTGCATCTCTATTATGTCATCAGCTTCCTCAGCCACACATCTCACTGTTCTGTCTAAATCACAACTACACAGCTAAGCCAAACAGCCAACGGCCGCATCTCCCCACAAAACTAACTAAATATTGCACTGCTCCCCTACCATGGAAGAAGGCTTGCTTACTAAAACAAAGCTGCTTTAATGGAGGTGCCCTCCTTGAAGTTAGTTATCACACCTAATAGCAAGTCATCTCAACACCCACAGTGTCTCCACAGCAGATAGCTGAACAGTTGGAATGACAGCAGAATTGCTCATCCGCTAATGAATGCACCATATTTGGCTCTAGCATAAAGGCTAATCTCATTGCAACCCATAATAATGACATTCAGAATGTTCCAGAACGTTCAAGATACTAATATCAGTGACCATCTTCTACGTCTGCCCTGCGTCGTCTTCAAATAAATCTAACAACCCCTCGTGGTGGTGAACTGAAGCTAGGATGTAAAAGCCCCTCCCCACTCCGTCAGCACAGCCTTGATCGTCCGTGCACGGCGGCTCGACCCGCTGCCGGCGAGCGCGCAGAAATAAGGAGATGTCATAACCAGTCCAGAAAAGGAAGGCTGCCGTTATTCCGTTGCCAATTACCCCGTGGTTGTGCCGCGGGCCCGGCGGCTTACCTCCCACATGCCCGACATGTTCAATCACAGGACAAAAGCACCCACTCGCTGTGGTGCGACACGCGCCAGCCGATACAAAGCTCGTCGTCTGTTCAATAACGAGCCACTGTCGCAATCTAGCGAGTCGAGGACAAGCCAACACAACAAATCACTAATGTACGCTTACGTCTGAGAATTGACCGCGCAAACAAACGAGCACGGCGTGCCGCGCGGCGTCAAGGCCAAGCTGCGCCACGTTGACGTGGCTATATACAGTGCTGTCATTTCCCTGCCTACACGCTCCATCCCAGTGTGATCAGAGAGCGCCGCTGCCATTTTCTGATTCCAGCCCTTCAACAGCTGCTGCGGTGAAATTTCAAATCTAAATTCAAATGGAGGCCGACACGTCGACCAGGACTCAATCTCCTCTAGCCCCCCCCCCCACTCCCCACTCTCTTCAGCCTTTCAAAATGAAGATTTATTCTGCAGACGACAAACAGGATGCAGCTGCTCGCGTGCCTCTGAGGGGCCTCAGGACGGGTGTTCGTACAGTCCGGTCCGCCGGCACGCTCTTGTTACACATTTCTCTAACAAACTCTCATGAGACCAAGCTTACAGTAGCACCTCAACACAGCAATGAAATCAGTTGTAAATAGAAATGGAAGGGGGGGGAAGGGGGGG
>JAODOY010000022.1:1432025-1454435 GCA_025399855.1 Forbesichthys papilliferus
GTCGCTGCTAACAGCACCTAATACACCATTTACATTACTGCAAGAGAGTCAAGGGGTAGCAGCCAGCCTGGCCTTGTTCAAATACATTTCTCTTTTCTGTGCCCGTTTAAATGAGACCCCTGGCCTGAAACGCCACACGGTTTGTGGTTCGATTAACACATCATCCCCCCACAATGGCCACACAGCAGGTTTCTGTTGCTAAACACTTCTCTGTCTCAACCCAACAGGCTTTTTAAAAAAGAGCCATGTTTTATTCATTCCAAATCACTCCCACGTTCACCCAAATACACGTTCATCTCTGTTGTTTCAATCATACCCAGTCTAAGGAAAACATCCAAATTGGCACAGACTGCCTTAGTACATACACACAGTAACACCAGACGGTTACTCTTTCCCCCAAGAAGAAAGATGTGGAAACTGATACTCTTGGTCTGCGTATTTCTAAACAAACTGCATGTATGCCTTGCCCATATTATACAACAAAGAACACTAGATACGACTTACATTTAAATGCAAGCCAGAAGAACACCAATGATAACAACAACCACAGTAAAAACCACTCACTCTCCAAGACCAGACTAAAAATTAATTCATGGAATATTCAATCGCCGAATTATGAAGTGGCAGAATGTGATTGGCGGGGGATTTAGTGGCAGCTTTGCAAAGGGATTGAATGAAATACTCGCATGAATGCAGATTAGTGGAGAACAATATTAGCATGAACACACAGGGTTATTAACAATGAGGGGCGACTCAAATTGATCTGAATAAAGCAGCCAGATCTTCAGCCGTGCACGGAGCCAAGCTGCGGCGATGTCGAGCCACAGCAGCTTTTCGTCAACGCCGATCCATTACTCAGTGCGAGCTAATCTACGCTGCCATCCAAGCCCCGCAGAAACAACAGCACAATGAGAGGCTCAGCTGGAGGCAAGAGTAGGCCACTTCATAACAGATTCTCTATGTGGTCTCAGCGCCCAGTCCTATTTGTCTTACCTGGTGAAACCGTAGCCCACTTCATTGTTTCAGATCCCCTCAGCCTTAGTGGCAAGGCCAAGAAACTTTTCAAACGTTTCAAGCGGTAGATTTAAAATGTTAAATGTTAATGCTAACCCTAGCTTGGAGATTCCCAACTTGAGCATCTAATCCTGCCCAGCAGCAACAATGGTGAGGTTTATGTAGAACAAATTATCATTACGAACAATCAATAATGCAATTCAATTATGAATTACCACTCTCTAAAACAAACCAAACACAGCCCAATTCCATTACCTGGAAATCCAGTTCACCAGCCAAGCCTTCAGCAGCAAGGATTACACTGGGTCTCAACACCAGCGCTCTCTCTATAAACATGACTAAGGGCCTGTGTCCACCAAATGCTTTTGGTTTTACCCTGGCGGAGCCCACAGTCTCATTTTCATAGCGCTTCTCTCAAGCACGTATTGTTGCCAAGTTACAAAAACAGTCTGGCACTTTCACATTACTTATTTGTGAACTGCATCAGTAGTGTAATTAAACATCTAATAAATAAATACAAAAAAGTCAAATGAAGATGATTTGATTTCAAATTGTGATCAATAACAGATCATAAATTAACTGGTTGTCAGCCAGGATTAGTTTCTCCTCCGCCGTTTTTCACCGCACGGGTATCGAATGTCCCGCCCCCGAGAGACGCGACAGTGACGAGCCCGGCGCTATTCCAAAAGTTGGACCGCTTACAACCGAATGCACCGGAAGCAGAGCGAGGCGGGACAAACGCTGCAAGCTGAGGGTGTGTTCGCACAGAAAACGTTAAAACACCACAGGACTTGCATTTGGTGGACACAAGCTTCGAGTCCTTCCATATTCCCTATTCCAGTCTACGAGTGACACTTAACTGCACTCGGGAGGCCGTTCCGTAGCACAGAATGTCCATTGTAAGTAAGTTTTACAAGTTAAAAAAAAAGCCTAATTTCTAGGATATTACTCTTATTTTTGGTCTAAAAAGATACATGTTCTTGTCAAGCATATTTTGCATTAGAAAATACATCTAATTTTAAGAGAATGCATCCAAGTTTTTCTTAACAAGAAGTCCCAGCAAATTTTGAGCTAGATTTGACTAGTAACAAGCTACAAAGATGGCTGGCGCAGAATGTCCATTATAGGCAAGGCTTGTGAGCAGGACTTCGTGTCACACCCTAATACAAGCGCAGATCAAGACAGTGCCTCGCAGGTCGTCTGGCACAGGTAGAGCCGACGGCTGTTTTAATAAAGGCAGGGTTAGTCGTGTCTTTGCTAACATCGAGCTCAAACCATTGAAACGCATTGCGAAAGCCGAGGGCATTGTTGTCGTTGTGAGCAGTGTTCGCCACTTTGTTTTATGTTTCAATTTACGGAGCCAGGGTAGAAGTACCGGATTATTTTTTCCAGCATGCACAGAACGGTAAGATAGCGACATACGAGGGGCTATTTGGTGAATTGGACTAAATGTGCAATTATCTTACAATAGCCAACTAGGCCTTTAATTGGACCCATGGAGGTCTCCCCGCAAGGTGTTGTGTTGACACAGCTTCCAGGGGAAAACGTCCATCGCTGCCCTCCCCTTTTCTTCAAACGAAACACTCGCAAAGCGGGCCTCTCGGGGACCTCTCCCAACACGGCGCTGGGTACGAGAGAAGCTATGTGGTGACAGACGGTGTCATTGTAAATCTGACTCTTAATTGAGTTTCTCTGTAGAACTGAATCGCCCCCCCCCCCCCCTTCCCCATGTGAATTAAGAGCCTGATCCATAGGGCTTTCTAGGATCTTTCACCTCAGGGGAGAAAATGAGTAATTGCAAGAAGGGGTCACAAGGCATAAATACACAGGGAGTAGGTCGACATACCAAACAGTTATGCATCTCATACATAACTCAAATGCAATCACTGGTTAAGAGACAACAGGAACCAAAATTCATCAGGTCAGCGACACGCAAAAAAAAAAAAACTGTTTCCTCGCATAAATTATTTAGCTATATGGTGGCACCCTACACTATCTAGTGAGCAGATGGTCGGGAGGGACGGAGAGGTCTAGGGAGAGACAATCCCTCTATTCAAAAGTCCACAACGGTCTATGCCAGGACCACCTCCGCCCCTAGATGCCACAGGATGGCATTACCTCTAATTAGGGGGGGATTTTGTTCGACGCCTCTCTTAACCGCCACCTGAAAACAACCATGAACCATGTAGCTGACCAGCTACACGTGGCCGCACTCAAGTCGACGTCTAAAAGCTGCAAGCGGACACCGTCGGGGGCCGCGGCGTATTTTACTGCCGCCGCAGATGTGTGCGAGTGCAGGGTATGAGGGAGGGGTCGTGACGGGGACCGGGAGGGAGGGGGGTTCAGCGGAACATGCAGCCTCGTCATTCACCGTCTCCGCGGAGTGGGCAGGCTGTGCATGAAGGGAATAATATGAATCATGAGTCTGAGAGGCCAGCGAACGGCTAGACATGCTATTTAAACTACGGCCACAGACGAGGCCGTGTTGTAAATACTGCCTAGATTCAGAATGTGTTCACTCTCCCCTAAAAAAAAAAAAGAAAGAAACAAAAATACTGTAAACTGCTAATGGAGGGAGTAGCCAAGGGTAATGAAAACGCTGTTGAAACAAGAAGGATCTGAGCTCACAGCTCCCATAGCCTCTGAGGACAGCTCATAAAACATGCATTGAGTAGGACAGGGCCTCTTACAGCACTGACATTCGCTCGCCCGAAACACTGCCACACGTACGCGAGCGACAAATGAAAACACGACGTCTTAACGTTTGTCGCAAACATGTGTTTACTTTAAAATACACTTTGGCAGAAAGAGCAGCAACTAAAAAGGAATTTGGGCAAGCAGGAAGAGTAAAGTCCGGTTTCTAAAGAGGTGCACAGTAGCAATTCAGAGATTAGGTCTGCCCGTTCATGTGTGTAATGGAGACGTGATCCCCAACTGATAATATGCTGCCCCTCCAGCCAACACAGGCCGCATTTTCTTCGTCATTTCATAAACCCTAAACTGTAATATATTAGATTACATATCGCATTATTCACCGCGGCAGTAAAAACACCTCGAACACACAAACATCTCCGGCTAGGGACGAGGCCCGTTGTCGGTTTACATTCTAACGGAGGTGAACCGAGTGAGCCTGCATTGCTCGCTTGCAGTGAGCAAACCTCAGATATTCCTGGAATGTTCATGCTGAGCTTTTGACTGTGGCAGCCTTGCAGGACTGTTCCTCACAGTCGACGGTATCGGCTGCCATCATTACCAATTTTAAAATAACAGATTGAGTAATTCAAAAAAGGTGGAGTCAGCGATCGTGAAATAATACACTTTTTGACAAATCTTTTTGTTCTTAGTCGAATATCTCCCATTGTGTGCACACTGAAAAACATTTTCCGGCGTTTCTACACGGCCCGGGCTCACAAAATGGGAACACAAAGTGGTGCAGATCGCACCACACAACACTGTCCCCTCTTTGGCAATGTGTTTCAAACACACAGGGTGCTACTTAGGAAAGCGCCCTGTGGCATTGAAGGGAGAGGTGTTCTTTGTTTTCATCCGTGTTCAAATAGAGAATTCACCTTCAGCGCTTCATCATTTACAAAGTTAAGAGGGTGGATCCCAGTTCCCCCGAACCCTTCAACAGCACTCCCATTACCGCCACACTGTTGTACACAATGGTAATCCCTGCCCTGTCCCGTGTTCAAGAGCACCATATGTTATGCAGAAGAGATTAGCCTCCAGTGTCTCCACCATTCCCAACAAGCCACAGGACTGAAAGCCTGGGCAGGCAAGTTTTGTGGCACTTCTGCAAGCTGAGGAAAAATAAAACACCACCTAGATCATGATCTCACCTCAGTGCTGCATTCATCAGAAGTGTACACACACACACACACACACACACACACACACACAGCTGTCACTCTAAAAAGGTGCGACACACACACACACAGCTGTCACTCTAAAAAGGTGCGACACACACACACACACACACAAACAAACAGGAACAAATTGCAGCGTCTGCTGAGCGACTATGTTTGCAGTGCGGGCCCGGCCTGTACGTCGCCCGGCCCGTGAATGGGCTGGAGTGCAGTGTGTCCCTTGACCTTCCATCTGCCTGCACACTACTGTACACACACATTGCCGTCTCTCTTCATATATCAGGCAAATGGCGCCCTTCACACGCCGGCTCTCCCCTATCCACCCCGCCCCCCCTCCACTCCCTAGATGGCTGAGGGGGCATCTTTGGCTGCTCCACTAAACTGACAGCCCTGGCCTCCTCCTCATCGAGCAAGAAGGGGAGCAGGAGGAGGGGCGGGGAAAACAAGGCTTGTCGGGGGAAAAGGCTGCGATGAATAATTATGTTTCATAATACGACGGCACCCCCCCCCCCCCCTCAGGCACCCTCCCTTCACGTTTCCTCCTCCCGTTATTAGCATCTAACTATAATTAATGGGGAACAAAGGGGGCACACCGGAGAGTCTGCTTTTCGCTTTGCAGGACATAAGGGGGGTCAATATCAACCCTTTCTTCTCCGTCAGGGGTGGGAGGTGCCCGCCCCTCCGAAGACGCGCGGCGTAAATGAGCTCGGCGCCTAGCTTATTTACGGCGCCTCGCCGGAAGGCAGTGCGTTCCTGCCGTCCTCAGCGAAACCGGGCGGTTCACTTTACGCAGCAGGTTTTGCTCCGCACCACATTTCCGTGGGCCAACTCAACAATTCAATAACCAATATGAAATCTCTCTTAATTGACGTCTATATGGGGGATGGTTGAAAGGGGCATCTGAAAATATGGGCTACTGGCCATGAGCTTTACTGGATTTAGTTTTTGTTTCACGTTTTCACGTCAAAGATGATTGGGGGGGGGGGGGGGGAGCAGCAGCAAAGCCAGTCCTGATCGAATTAGCTTTGCGCTAACAGCTCCATTGATCGTGGCACTCATCTGGGCAGATGAGGCCCCGGGGGGGCAATTGCTAATCTGATAGCACGGATAGGAAGTGCCTCAAGGACTCCGCTGTATTTACCCACCTTCCTCCTGGGTGGAAAGGGAGATGACGAGCGTGTACGCAAATGCCACTCACCCGACTGATTGGGGGGGGTGGGGGGGAGAACCCTTGGGATCTCCAACATCGCTAAGAACAGGAGCATAGTGAGACCCGGTGCTCGAGAGAAGAACGGAATTGCTTTTCGCCATTGCTTTTCATGTAATGAGTAAAAGGGGATGAATATGTGCCTGCTGTGACCACACAAGGTTAAAGAGAATCAAATGAAGTGCGCTGCTCCAAACCGTAGATATTCCACCTTTAAAACATGTTTTTAAAAAATGACAAAAGTGCCGTCTTTATTTGCAGCAGGCTCTGAAGCAAGACGTCGCAATCAATTTTGCATGACATGAATGACATAAAACACAAACCTGGAGGGTAGGGAAACTCCATGAAGTGAAATAGAGCACAAACAAGGTGGCAGAGGGCAGATTTACAGCTGTTTGGCTCCGGGATATAGCTGAAGCTAACTGGATTGCATCACTGTCATGCACACCCCCCCCCCCCCCCCCCCCCCCCCCCTTCCCCCACCCCTAATTCATTCACTCTCAAACACACACACATCAAGTATTCATGTGCAAACGCTCAATAAACTCAAGATCTTCTGAGATCTTTTGTAGAGAATCCCTCCCCTCACACACACACACACACTAATAACCTTGGGCTGCCTACCAATGGCATTGCTATATTGAAGAGTATGGGCTCTTATCAATAGAAGATCCATTTCTCACCAGCGGCCTGTAACAGCTCTATTTCAGCCACCCTGCCATTAAATATTTATCCGAGTAGACTGGCAGATCATGCAGAGGTGATACGCGTTTAAAAAGCCAAATCCGGGGCTTTTGCTGCACTGTTGCCCTAGCCGCAATAAGAAAACAAAACAAAGACCTGTTTATTCTGAGGGATTATCTACAAGTGTTCCGTTAATCAGTGCTCAGCAGAACCGGAGAAATCCCTTAACAACACTCCCAGAGGAATACCTTTATCTGTGCCAGAATCTCCTCTGCCGTCAGCGGGGGAAAGGGAACCAGTGGGAGGAAATGTGTTTGAGGATGAAATTGTGTTTTCGCTACCTTTGCTATGATGCCCTCCGCAAACAACGGAGAACAAAATGGCTCCATTTTGAACTACTGAAGCCCACTCCTGCCGTGTGTTAAATAGATGTCCGTGTGTGTCTGAAAAAAGGAGCCAGGAAGATTAAGTCCAAATATCTGCATGCAGTGACGTTTGACACCCTAAACTGAATAATCTGAATGGCGTGTGGTAGAAATACTACATTGCATTTCAGCAGTTACACTGAAAGGAGCAATATACTGATTCTGTTCTCCAGTCAGTTTTAATTGCAAGATGTCAATGTCACTAGTATAGGCCGCGATCGTGTTATTAGATGATGTGGTAGCTCTATCAATGCACGGGCTCTTGGCCAGGCTCTTCCTACAGCCTAAAGCGAGGTTAAGAGGATTGTGACAAAGCGATGACAGCAGGCTTCACTGACAACTGTATCCCATGACATTTAATAGGTCACCTAGATTGTAACCACTTCCTGGAACCATCAAGGCGGTGTGAACTGCTCATAAACACCCAAGTATCTCATTGTTCTGAAGGCTTTCTGAAAATAGACGCTGCCAAACTTGATTAATACACTAAGTAAATATTACGACAGCATCACGCAAACGCTGTCTGAACTCTGAAGGGGAGCTTTGGACAGATTTGCATTCTTATTCTTACACATTAGTCCAAGAAATCATGTGTTTAGCAAGTTGGCAACTGGGCCGTTTCCTTGTTGAACTTAGATTGAATAGTGTTCTTTTTTACTAACACAGTAATCTCTTACATCAGCATGGAACTGGGCATCTTTGTTATACATCTAGGAAACAAATAAGGTTTCTTAAGCTACAGCCTGATAAGATACATATGTAGCTTTTATAAAATAATAATTTAGCAGCCTTCTCCGTGTGATACTGTTGATATCAGGTGTGAACTTCCAGAGACATTTTCCTTTTTGGATAAGCAATTAAACAAACGCTGCAAATGTGCTACACGCCGCTGTTGAGCAGAATGACGAGCACTGCATTTCTGAGAGTGCATCATTATTGTAGCGCGGGACAAATTGAGCATCTCCCCTGCGCTACACAACCGCCACGCTCCGGCAGATAACCACACAGACACTTTTTTTGGGGGGGGGACGTCTGTCCCTTTATACTCGTCTACCTCTCTTGTGCCACCATCGATAATCATTACCACGCGATCCCCAACATCTCAAAATCTGATCTGAATGTCTGGGACACGTAATCGGGCAGAGACCTGCATGTAGTGCCATGTTGTTGTTGGAACATGTGGTCACAGCTTCGGATGCGTTTATCGGGGAGGTTGATCAAGAGGAAGCAGATGAGGTATACGTGTTATTGCCTTTCGGTTTCTCCCTGTTTACATTTCTGAACTGTGTGGTCACCTCCGCCCGAGAGAAGAACTGGCAGCGAACACATTTACCCACACAACAACAACTCATGCCTCCAACTGTCTCAGCCCTGTCAATCAAGCCCGTTAGATATTACTATGAATTACTGCTAGTTAGCACTGGCACCAAGCCTAGTCATTAGTATATCTTTCACAAAACCAAAACAGAATGGTTTGTCAAGTTTCCATCCCTGCATTCCACCTGACATATTTTGCAGCGCTCACATATTTTGGAAGAACAAGGCCACTGATGAATGCAAACGGACGGCGCTTCCATTATATGATGTGGCGTATATACTGTATGGCAACCGACTCTTTGATAGTCCTCTCAATGAAAGGAAATGCCGTAGCCCATGCTGTGGGAGATGGAGAAGATGGATAGTAGATAACTCAACATAGCTGCTGAATCAAAATGAAATTGTTAGGCTACAACACTCCCACGCAGCTGCACCAACTGCTAAGAGAACAAGCTGTCAAACATTGGCTTCATGTGGGTACTAGCAGAGCTGACAAGTGCCCATGAAACACACCAAGGGATGAACGCATCCATTCCTACTGAAGAGAGAGGTTGTCCAGATGTGATAATCTGCTGTGCTCCAGTGCTTTATTATGGGATGGAATGAGAGTGTCAGTGTGATTCTCCCCACTCACGTTACCAGGGAGACAAATGAAAAGCAGGACCAAATGAATGAGTGACAACAATTCAATATTTTCTCATTGTGTGCACAAGCAATGCATCAGCTCTGCGCCAGGCTACGTGTTGAAGCTCAAGCAACCACACTTCAACGCAATATAGGGCTAATGTGTCAATGATCTGCCTCGGTCTGGTTAAGGATGATCTCAATTAAAGACAGGGTCAGTCATTCACGAGAACGCTTGCTAACTTCGAGCTCAAATCAAAATCGCTCCGCAACACCGCTCCACACATCAAAACACATTGTGAAGCAACGCGTGGTACTACGGCTTTGTCGATGGGAGCGGTGTTCGCCACTTGTTTATGTTGCTATTTACGGAGCCAGGGCTGTGTAGAAGTATCGGGATTACTTTGTACAGAGAACAGTAAGCTAGCGAAATGTGAGGAGATACTTGTTGAATTTGACAAAAGGTGTATTAGCTTACAATTAGCTTGCGATAGCTGACTATACCTTTAACAGGTATTCAAGGGCTTTTAATAAAACAAATCTCCAACAGCTGTTCTGTTCAGCAGGACAATACCTGCCGGCTTGATATTTTAAAACTGGCAAAATTCTTTTTTTTTAAACACTGCATAGCCTAGCTGACACAGCTTGGCTATGCCTTGCCTAAATGCCTTGCCTAAATACAAGCAGATACAATGAGATGCAAGCAAATTACAAAATGGATACAACAGAGCTATGAAAATATATAAACTATAATATTGTTAGAAAGGCATGTCTTGAAGTAAGTATCAGATAATTCACATAGTAACCCTTTCGCTTTAGTTCTTAAGAGATGACGTGGCTATTTTAAGAGATCTTGTTTGGAGGAGAGAAAAAAAAAAGCATTAGCTTGCTTTTGATTATATTCTTTAGTACAAATGCCCCCCAAATGAAAAGGTGGGGCTAGTACCATCTCTATGGAACTACTCAAACACAAGCAAGATCAATGGGTAAATTTATCAGCAAATATTACCATTCCCAGCTCGGCAAGTAATCATTAAGGAATGCCACGCATGCATTATTCATCGGCTAATGTATTATTCACACTTAACAGCAGATTCTATGCATAAATAAAGCTGTGATACATTTATACACGTTAAATGTTTACTTGCTAAAATAGGATATGAGACCTCTCTCCAGCTGCTGCGGGCACTAGATTATTTGTTTCCCTTCCTGGTGGTACACATAAGGACATCAGGTGAAGACTAGGGTACGAAAAGGCTGCCAGCCTGGTCCTCCATCCACCATACTAAACTAGACAGTCAATTGATCCGCGGCATTTAAGAAAAACACATTTAAGCATATGAGAGAGAGAGAAGAAAAAAACAAAACACACACACACACACACACACACACACACACTAAAACCACAGTGCTTAAATACAGACTTGCCATCCAACTGTGCTGCTTTGCCACAATAAGAAAATAGGAATGAAAATGAAGAGCCGTCAATTAAAGCCGTACATTGCGGCCCGCACTTTTATTTTCTGGCATGCTGAGCCGCCTCACATTTCCCCATTTATGTACTGTCACTGTATCTCCCTCGCGCCCACTGGGACGCGGATTCCGCCACACTCACAGTACATCTCATGGCAGGGGGGAGAGAGAGAAAGAGAGGGTGTGCCCGCGGAAGTTCTCGCGCTAGCATAAACCGTGGTGCGTTTGTATGAGTGTGTGGGGAGGGAGGGGGGGTCTAACGGAGGATGTCTGGGGTCCAGCTGACAGTGTTCAGAGCAGGCAACACAGGGGGCCCCTGTGGGGACCGCCATTGCACTTTATGACCATGCACTGAATTAACAAGGCCAGATGCCCCCCCCCCCCACTTAACATGTGTGAAAGTGCCCTCCGACAGGCTCAGCTGCCTTAGGATGTACGGACGGACGGACGGACCGCAGGAAGAGAGACGGGGGCCCCCATTTTCAATTAATTTTCCCCGCCATTCTTTGGCTCCTGAGGTTTATGTTAATTAAACATAACAAGAGTCCTTCCTCTATTGCGCACAATAATGAAATGGGAATTTTACAAATGGAGACGCCTCTCTCACCCCTTCATCAAACCCCCATTTCAGCAGTCACCCATCAGAGGGTACTGCCTCTGTTCCACCACCATTTCATATCTTGAAAATATATCTGCGGTTAATGCTTTCTAAATGAATCCCTGATGCAAGGCTGCCTACACGGACAATGGGTCAAGAAGCTGGCGACATGGGGCTGGGGCCTTTCCATTTAAAAATGAAACCCAATGAATAACAACAAAACAATTTGCAAAAAAGAAACACCACTAGTACTGGCTCTAAAGGGCTGCGTCGAAGGGGGAGGGTAAATGGCACCAACAATGGTGTGGAAGCCATGTCTTCTTATTGATTTTACGCCTGCCTTTATGACCAAAAAACTCTCAAATTGCTGTATTGGTTGTGTGTGTGTTGGGGAGGGTGAAGTTGGGAGGGTGGCTATACCTTTCAGAGGGGTTACAGCTGTGTGCAGTAATCCACATTCACAGTAAAAAAGCAAGAGGCTTTAAATTCAGCTGCCCTCAATGTTGTGAACTGGTCTTTGAAAAGTATTTTGCTAACGCATCAAACATTTGTTCCTATTCCTACAATTACACATGCTGCTATTGATATGGTACAGCAAACAATTTAATCTTTTATTTTGTTAATTATACTAGAATGCAGATGAGACATTTGGCTATGAACCAAATGGAAAATAACTATCTACACCGGCTAAGTCATTTGAGACTAAATGGGCGACCGCCATCTTTGCATCCGTTACAACTTGCCTTTCTCTGATTCTCTATGCATTTCATCATGATGTTAAAAGTACACAGACAACCACAGAATGTTTTTCCGTCAGCCAGGAACCGCCACTGTCGCAACATTGGGAAGAGAAACATGGCTGAGACACCAATATGGTGCAATACCAGCGAGAGCCATGACGCTAGCTGGTACAATATCATTTTTCCAGTGCCCTGTCAAACATTCAGCAAGATAGCTGTTACAATGCCACAAAATAAAACACCCCCTTCTTTGATGAAACCATCACCCTTTAGACTCTGCTTGCTTCTGTGTGTGCGCGCGAGCACGCACGTACGCATGTGTGCTCGTGTGTGTACTGAAAGCACAATAGAATTGCGTATGTGGTCAGGAGCTAGACTTTGTTTTTTTTTTATGGAGAGAGGTGATTCACACTGCTACTGTACTTGCCAGTGTTTGCAAGAATCAACAGCGCAGGCGGCATACTCTGACCGGGATTAAATTACACATCAGATTTCATTTCCCACGGACGCAGCGCACAGCGAATGGAGATGATGCGCTGGGATACAGAGAGCATGATGGCAGCCCTATAGATAATTAAGATTTAGGCTCCCCTTATATCTGCCAGCTGCCTTTATTGTGAAACGCTCATCTCTGTTCTCCCTTACAAATCCCCCGCTGCAGCTAAACAGTTGAGCGAGCTCGTGTAGAACTCCATTAAAGAGGATTGACCACTTCCGTTTAATGCCTCAGTCCACTGTGAAAACAATAACGGATGCACTAGGTGGTTGAATTGTGGATGGGGGGGGGGGGGCAAATGTATCATATGTTTTGTCACAACACGTATGATTACAAGAGTGTGCGCAATGATATACACAATGAATATGGTGGTAGAAGGGCATGTGCCCTCTGTAGAAGCCATTTGTTAGTGATTACTGAGGAAGCCATTTTACAGCTCAAAGAGTTGGAGTGTAAACAGTGGGTTTTACTATAACCCCACCAAATGCTTTACAAATTAATAGAATCCTGTATTATTATTTATTATTATTATTATGCACAGAAAAATGGTATCAGCGGTCCTGGCACTATGCGGGAGACCAGGCAGAGTGGACTCACTCCAGTGTATTAACCTGAATCGTTAAGATAGAGGTCACTTCTCAGTTAACGGGGGACAGGAAATACAGCTGCCATAATGCCAAATACAGCTGCCCCTGCTGGAGATTAGTTCCTAACAATTAGGCAGGAAACATCTGAGTCCATGTAATGGCTAACAAACAAATAAAATTGTTTTATATATAAAAAAGAGAGAGAGGGGAGACATTGTTGCGGAAACGCTTTTAAATGAATATTGAGTAAACCCTCCCCAGCCTTTGATTTGAATCTGCATGGCTGTGAATTTGTGTGGTCAATTGCCCAGAGGAATGGGACTTAAAATCACATGATGAATTTTGCAGCGATTTAAGTAAACAAGTGTCCCCTTTCTATAACAGGAAAACATGATATGAGTCAAATAACTAGTATCCTTTCAAGTCAGACACCCCCCCACCCCCACCCCTTCAAAGTAAGCACAGATCACCCCCCTCCCCAAGGGGAACTGCATATATGCATGGGCCAGAGTTCATAGCCTCTGGGGTACTGAAGAGGGAAGTCAAGTTAATTTGGTGGTCCTTCAACAGTTTTCAACTGGCCAAGCCTGTCTCTATAGCTTTGCCTTCTTCACAACGACAGACAACCACTTTCCACTACAACAGGCCAATAAGCAATTTATGACAAGAGCACCGCCATAAACACAACAGCCAATATTTTATGTGAGAGTTGGGGAATTCCCTCGACATTTGTTGGACTGTCTCATCTTGATCCATTTCAACAACTTTTCCCTGTCAAAAACAACTTTTTATCACAACTGTCAAACAGCACAAAGGGGCTTTTAAATGTATCAAAAAGGTACACAATGTATAATATATTGCTATAATTTCACAAATGTGTACCTTATTAAACCCTTTGTTAATTAATAGGATTATTTTAATTTGTAGTGATTAGTCATTGATAGGGTCTTGCTAGGTCACTGGGGTTGCATGAACGTCTACAGTACACACTCCAGAGAGCAGGGAAAGGGCGCTCAGTCTAACAGCCAAGTTTTACAACAATGGAGCCAACTTCAGAGCATTAAAAAAGAAAAGAGAAAATAATAGTAGAAAAAAAAAGAAAAAAACACCCACAACATTTGACCCTGGTCGCACGCTTTCATCAACATTGTAACACTTTAGGTGTAAGGTGTAAAAGCGATTTGTGCTGTAATCATTACCAATGCCACATTCCAGCTCTTTATTCCTCACACATCGCTCCCCCCCTCCCCCCCACCATATCGGTTTTTTTTTCCTCACTTGCATTCAACTACTTACTCACCCGCCAGTCTGGTAAATCTAGAGTTCCAACGACCGCTGAAACAACTTCAACACGCAATCCCCGCCCGAGATGACCGACCGACCGAACTTCTATCCTTGTGCGGAATCCAAGCGCCGAGACCGAACAAAACGCAGACACACTTTATCCTGCAAAGCCGCTGCTCGCACGAAGAAGAGACAAGCACTTGCCTCAACAAAAGACGGTTTCACTTTACTGGTATATTCACGTAGAAATCACCAAGGCACTCTGTAGCGACAATTGCCGGGCTGTACTAGTCCATTCCGCCGTGTTGTTGCTGGCGGTAGTCCACAAGAAAAGTATACAACGCTGTAGTTCGAGGGTAGGAAATCAGTGACTCCGCCGTTTACAGGCTCTGCTTGCTTTTTCCACACACGCGCGTTGCCCCCCCACCACCACCACCACCACCCCTCCTTTCCCAGCCCCCCTTTCGTATCCACTCACTCCACGTTCTCCCTATCGCTCCCTCCGTCCCAGTACCCCCCCACACCACCCCCTTCAGCTGTTCAACAGACGCATCCACATGGCTGACCTAGTCTTTCTTTATCCCGACACTAGTAAAGGAGAATTACCCCCCACCTAAAAAAAAAAAAAAAAAAGACCGAGCGAAACAAAAACATGGACTGGACTCAAATTATCGCCGGGACAAAGGAACGCCAATGGGGCCGTTGATTGATGGCAGCCTATGGGGATGTTAGGTGTTACTACACGCATGCATCAATAAGCAAGATGCTCCGCAGCCAAAATATTGCGTGCATAATAGACGGATCACATGGTTAGGAATGTCTTTGATGGCCGTAAACAGTACCGTTCAGATACAATCTAAATGTATTGTAATAACATTTCTGGTCGTGTGATATAAAAAACTGGTGTCAATGGCGTAAATGTAAACTTGAAATGTGGCCAATGATTACTATCTAAGCAGAAAGGAGGTTTACGTCTTGATACACACGAGGAAGGCAAATTACTGCTTCTCAGCCTTGTAGAGCTCATTTGCATTTTTATATAATGAATTAATTATTCAATCCACCCATTAAAATGGCAAGAACAAGCAGGAAAAATAATCTCAATAGTCCATTAGCAATATTTGGGGAGTTCATTGTGGCACATTTAACGGTTAGCCTGTACATTATAATCAAATGTGATTTGTGTCTGTTTTCTGGGTCTCGGATCACTGCTTTTCAATTTTTGATTATAAAGATACAGCTACATCAAATAAAAAGCATTTGAAAGCTGACAGCGTTGGCTTTATAGCTTTAATAATCAAATGTAACGTGTGACTAATGGTAAATATACAGTTTTTTTTCCCAAATCCACGAACATCAACATATTAAAAGCATACGTTAGTCAGAAATGCTCATACTTCAATATAATAGCATTAAAAAATGCACAATAAATAAAGGTGGGAAAAAAATGCACTTGGTACTTGGTATCACAATACTGATAAGTCAGTATAATGTGTTGTCAATGCGTTTCAGCCTACTATCACAATGCATTTATATGCAAACGTGAATAAAAACATTATCACTTCACCGAATCCAGACATCCCATTCGCCTGTAAAGAAAGATGCAACGTGTACGTCCCATCAGTGGGTTAGACAAACATCCCGAATGCTCAGTGCAGGAAGGAAACAAAGATGTGCTGCATTAAGTCATACATTAATAGGATGATTGTTATTTCACTAAGCAAGTAACCTGACACATTTTTATTGTCTAAAACATGATATTGGATCGCTGTCTAAATCCAATTAACTAAAGTAAATAGCCACAGCATTGGGCTTTTTTTGTGTGCAAGCCAAATGTATGCGGGGGGGGTGAGCAGTGGAGATCAATAGGAATTGAGTTGAGTGTGGTGTGCTGGGGTCCCTCATTGTGCTACAAACCATGTTGGCTGTCTCCTTCTCAATAGGAGGGGGAGGGGGGTTTTCCCCCTGGCAAACCTCGTCTCCAGAGGAGACCGCTTGAAGGAGCTCTGCCTTCCTCCTTTGCACAGTAACAGCTACAGCTCCGCCCACGTCAGTGTGTGTATACCTTTCACAGGGTCAATGTTTATGATACACGCGCACGCACGTCTGGTCCAATACCTTTACTCTCAAAATGGATCCACGAGCAAATGTTTCAACACAACGGAAACACAGTTCCGCTCAACATCCTCATCGTAAACATAAATAAATAAAGACACTTTTAACAAAGCCACATGTTCACCTCTTCAACAGTCGACACAAACGCGCGTTTCGTGCAGTAGCGGGTGCGAGGTGGGGGTGTGTATCCAATCACACCACACAGCCAACCAGCCACTTCAGTTAGGTTTGTGTGCACTTTAGGTTAGCCTGAGACAGTGACGGAGGAGGGCTAAGTGCAGTGAATCCTTTTTTCAGGCAGCGCAATGCCGGATCTGGCGCTGGGGGTAGACTCCCCCCCTCAGCAGATGAGATCCCATTATCTGACAGACGAGGAGGACTCCACCTCCAGGATTTCACAACTCCTCTGTTTATCACATGGTTCTGTCAAGTTGGGCACCATTAACTGATAATGAAAGGAGACAACCGATGCGGTTACAAGCAAAGCACTCCACGTTCTACAGGCCCAAGCATGTATCTGGAAAGCTGACTGTGTCTATTCAATTCTGATCAGCATTCAAACGGCCTATCACAATACCATTTCCCTGAGCAGCGCTCATACGGCAACAGACACAAACACTGATAACTTGGCGCCTCCATCTCAATTCAGGTAAAAATGTAATCTAACAGAACCATGCCTTGGTCAAAAACATTCTGGTAGAATTCCACTTAATAAACAAGTGAAATTGTATGAAAAAATATATATGCAATTTATAGACCAAAGAGACTTGTGTTTTATTCCTCTTAACAATACAGATGTTTTCATAAGTGCGACTAAATATCCTGTGTAACCTAAGTCCGAAAAATAAGGAACACGAGGGAGCATAAGCTGATACCAATAAAAAAACAAAAACAAGGCAACCGATGGTTTATCTTCTACGTCTCGCTCCTCTCGGGTATAATAAAAATACAAGCGTTGCCAAAAAAAGTGCACAACGGCTACTAATGTCTCAAGTGCCAGTGCCTGCCTCCCTATTCCATTTATGTTTATAGGATTCTGTAGCCACTTGCACTCATTAAAAATGAATACTTAAACCAAAGCGGGGGCTGACATACACTGTTTGCTTTAGCCTGATTCCTCATCGCGGGAGAAAAACAGGCTGCTCACGAACGAACAACAATACAAATAAGTCAGCCAGTAGCTGAAACAACAGCAAAAAGGTGACATGGATGAGTGAGCCAAGCTTCTGAGAGACTTGGCAAGCCTCAGAGGTCCTGGTCTCTTAAGCACTCATATCTAGTAACTTCATTTAATACATTCACCAGGGATGAGCAGACAAGTTGAAGGAAAAAGGGATTGAGAGAAGAAAACAGTCTTGTAAAGCAAGGAGAGCTGGGGGGAGGGAGGGTATATGTGTGTGTGGTGTGCACACAGAAGGGGGAGGGAAAGGGGGTACTTCACAGACCTCTCTTTATTGTTATATATATATTTTTGAAACATGACTAAATCTCAACCGTCTCTAACAAGTTCACTTCCTTGCTGGCAATACATTACACAGAAAGCACAAATGGATGTGTCACACTAAACACTGAGGCCATTTTGATTTTCACACCATTTTCAGGCAAGCATAATCTATAGAAACCTTAGATGCAAATATGACGACACATTCTCTCAGTTTGCCACAGGTGTTCTAAGTGCAAAGGCGGAGTGACTGCTGTTCTCCACTGACAACTCGCTGTGCTCGTTATGCCCTATTTCCTCTTGGCGGGCACGGAAAGTGCCGACTTCAAATCACTTAGTATCCTTGCAGCTTCATGCATTAAGTGAGTGCTCTATATGCCAAGGAAATCCAGAGGGAAAATAAGGTTTTTACGCAACTATTTAAAAACATAGACTTTGCTTTCTCTCAACTGCCTCCAGGCAAAGTAATAAAACAATCATCTTTTATCTCCCAACAAAGTAATTGAGGAGAATTACTGCACTAAACATGGGTCGGTGATATGTGAAAACAACTATACAGGAACCACAGTTTCTAAAAGAACGCTGTAGTAGACAAAGTCAAATTCCATTGAAACAAAACAAGACATTGAATTTCGCTCAGAGATAAGCTGTAGCTACACAAGAGTGCGCTTATGAAAAGGTGCCCAGTAATGAAATGCACAAGTACAGATTATGTGGCCAAACTGAACAATACTTTAACCTTAGCTGGATTTATATGGGCATGCATCCCAGATCTAATTACTCTGGGTAAAACAAGTCAAGAGGTATAATTATGAGGTCACCATAGCGACACCACGTGGTTAGGCCTGATATCTGTGCCGACATCTTGATGTGTAGTGACATTTGTTCAGTTGTGAATATATATGATTGATTTACAAAGCTTCAATGAGGCAGGCCAAAACCCACCTGGATTTTTATTGGTTCACGGTAGACATATTACGAGAGATAACAACCTGGGCCATAAAGTGTTAACATGCTTGGGACTACAGGAGTTCTGATCTGTCATTTTGTTCCAGACATTTTTAAGAGCTTTTCACATAATTAAAAATAGAAAAGTGGATTATAGACTTCTGAGATAAATGTGTTCCTTCTGAGATAAGGGACCACGTGTACCACATTTACCATTGGAGTAGTGCACTATTATATATATATAATATATAGTCGGGCCGCTACAGGTAACAGAAATAGTTCAATGGTGTTCCAAAAATGGTCATTTTATGGCGTAAGAGTGCATTCTCTCGCAAAATACTATTGAACAATTTGACAAACGTGAATAGAAATAGGTCTACCAGCAGCGATTTAGCTGTATGCCGATAATTTTTCTCATTGGTTGTGTGGTTGTTACTGTAGCCCATATATTTTCAGCGTAGACTAATAAAATCAGTATCTTGGGTAACTATATGTTCACAGTCAAGCTGTAACACTGCAAACTCCAGCAAGTGACGTAGTTCACTGATCCTTTGGGATCAGTAACATTTGACTTGATATTATCTTACCTTGTCTTTCACATTTTAAACGCATTGTTTAACTAAAGCTTGTTTGCAGAAAGTGCTACAGTAGCCATTAACAACTGTCAACATGTACAGCATTTTCAAAGCTAGATCCAAACTGGATTATAACCTTCAGGTTACCATGCTCAAAGATACAGCCTCACGCTAGCAGGTCAGATTACCCCCCCCCACCCCTTCAGATATGTGGGTGTGAAAATTAGCCAACAAAAGAATAACACGACCAATATATATGTGTGTGTGTGTGTGTGTGTGTGTGTGTGTGTGTCCAACATGAAATGAAACTAAAGTGTCCTTGGGAGACAGTCCAGCCAGACAAAGACAGAAATTAGCCCATTCAGGAGCTCCTAATTAGAGTGGAACCTATAGCAAGCCTTTATTTGGAGTCATTAACACATCAGCAGAAGGCCTGGGAACACATAGCTATCTTGTTTACGTAGCTTTTCAGTCACATTTGGCAGCCTCATACTGCATTGAAAACTAAGACACTTGTAGGCTACATATGTTTTTTTTCTCTTTGCCAAACTACACAAACTAAGGCGGATAAAGCTGCAACAGCAGCTTTGACATAAAGCACGCACGCACACACACACACACATAAGAAATAACAACTTTAGTCCAGATAGAGGTAGTAGAGCAAAGTAAAAGTAAACCACCGTTTTCTAACCAAAAAGGTATACAGTTAATACTCAGTTTTACTTAAATCTTTATTAGCAAACTTAAGTGTGCATTGCTCTTCTGTATTCACGAATCCCATCAATTATTAAGTATCTGTGGTCACTAAATTAATAATTTGGTAAAACCGTTGTACCTTGTCAGACATGCAAACACCAACACAAAGCAGAACCTCTTGTGTCATTTCACATTTCACCAAGCCCCTGACTTTCCATGCAGACATTCTTCAAGCGCCCGCGAGGACTGTCTAGGTCTGTCTAAGTATCCGGGTAAAACAGGCCTCCTACATTCATCTGAATATAAAGAGCAGTTCTTCCTGCAGTGAGCACAGTGACGAATGAGACAGCACACTTTCCAAGAGAGTCAGAAACAGCGAAAGCTCTGCTCCAAAAAAGGAAGTTTATATTTGAGCCTGATCCTTTTTATGAACAAAGGCAGAGAGCAAGACAAATAAACCGTTTTTGTGTGTTTAATACACAGCCCTGGATCCAATTAGAAACATCCCATTCTAACATAGTAAAACTGTATGGCAAACACATTCGAAAAGTGGCCACCAGTTACAAAGGAACCGGTTGTGGAGGGAGGGGGGGAAGGGATGGGAGGAACAGAGAGTGTCGGTTGGTGATTCCTGTGTGGTTACAGTCTGAACCTAATCTGGTCAGATAGCCTGCGTCTGCTGTATTTCAAACACAGCACAGCTGCCTCACCTTCAAAGAGTGCCACCTCATGGTCACAGGGTGGAAGCGCAGCTGCACATTGTGCAAGATAAGTCTTCGGCACAGCCAATGAATTAACCGCACAGAATTTAATTTACAAAAGTATTTGCCTTTTTCCTTCCCCCACCCCCCCCACCCCACCCCAACCCTTATCCTCCAGCACTGTTCTTCATGTGTGACAGAATGATTTGTCCATCTAGCTTACAGATAGAGTGTGATATTAACATGAGCACATTTATTACTAGGTCAAAGAAACATGATCCTGAAATCACTCAGGGTCAAATTGGTTTCTATGTTTTAATACCCCCCCCCCCAAGTTGGCATGAATACCAGTGAATATTTAACTTTGGCCAGCATTTAAGTGCTGCAAGAAAGAAACAAGAAAACCTCAGTTCTTTTACAGGCAGGTCCATAGACAGGTTTCATGTGAAATTTGACTATTTAAAAAAAAAATCTGCACAAATGGGCAAAATGTGTTGTGTGTGTGTGTGTAGCCAGAGCAGACACGTTGGAGGCCAGCATGCCGGGTCAAGAGGAGCCACTTAGCAGTGTTTTGGCCTCGCAACCCCAACAGCTTTCAGAACCAACCACTGTGTAACAGAGTAGATAAATCGCTTGGCAGCAGCCGAGTGTCTCAAGGCAGCTACGCTCTGTGATACGGGCAGGCTATGTTTATTGCTTATAAAAATGTGCTAAATGGAAATGAACGTGACGCGTTATCACTCGACATTTATTAGCTTAGCCTTGCTAGAACAAATCGCCATAGGCGCTGCATCCTGCGGCAAGGCAGGTACGAACAAACAAAGCAACACGACTCTTGAGGTTAATACCACACGACTGTGTGACAACTCAACTATGTAGGTCAAGTTTCATTTAGAGTTCATGAGAACCGCGGCAAAACAAGGCGGGCCCTGCAATATCCCATTACACATGCAGAGAAAGTCAACACTCTCCAAAGAAGAGACGCTGTGTAAAAAAAAAAATCAGGTTATGTAGTTGTCGTCAATGTCACCAATGATTAGATCAGTAGCCAAGGACACTAGCTAGTCCTTATTGTCAAGAATGCACATGAATAAAGCAGCAGTGTCTCAGTCTTCGTGTTGGGGATGCAATGAGCGTTTCTGTTCAGGAGATAACAGATGGGGAAAATCCGCAATTGGCTTGTTTCGATGCATGTATTCTGCATAATGCATACAGCATCTATCTAATAATAGATATGGGAGTGCAGTAGGGAAATGTGTGTGTACGTGTGTGTGTGTGTGCGTGTGTGTGTGTGTGTGCGTGTGTGTGTGTGTGTGCGAGAGAGAGAGCGAGAGATGAATACAAAAGAGCAAGAACAGCTAATTTAACATTGTTTACAGTTCATATTGAGCAGACAGAGAGTGAAACCATTCTGCACCCAACAAACTGTCTATACGTGCGCAGGAGGGAGGCTCGATCGAGGAGGCGCGGCACAGCACACAGGCCCTATAGGTTAGCTAGTGCTGCACAGCACACAAGCCCTATAGGTTAGCTAGCGCGGCACAGCACACAAGCCCTATAGGTTAGCTAGCGCTGCACAGCACACAAGCCCTATAGGTTAGCTAGCGCTGCACAGC
>JAODOY010000022.1:1454535-1465492 GCA_025399855.1 Forbesichthys papilliferus
CTAGCGCTGCACAGCACACAAGCCCTATAGGTTAGCTAGCGCTGCACAGCACACAAGCCCTATAGGTTAGCTAGCGCTGCACAGCACACAAGCCCTATAGGTTAGCTAGCGCTGCACAGCACACAAGCCCTATAGGTTAGCTAGCGCTGCACAGCACACAAGCCCTATAGGTTAGCTATTCTGTAGTGAGCAGGAGGAGCCTTAAGCATGAGTGGAATTGCAATGAAACATGTACAAAAAATATATCGTGTGGTTTAAGGCATTCCACATTAAATCTAATCTAATTTAACAAAGCTAATTAAAACCTAATAGCAAGTAGCATAGACAGGGATGCAAACTCAAAAGATATGAAGAAAAGAAATGGCCAGCAGTAATAATAATAATAATAATAATAATACTGGTTATAGAAACATGGCTGACTTGTAGAAAACATCCAATAAGTTCATCTGACAGATATGACTAAAATAAAACCTTACTGAGAAAGACACATTGTTCACATTGGCCTCTTATTGGTCAATACTGACAAGTTGGTAACAGGAGGGGATGACTGAACCAGGACAGGCCCTCATGTCTGTCCTAGTTCAGTCATACTAGCCAACATGAGGAGAGGAGGAGGAGGAGGAGGAGGAGATGGTGGTGGTGGTGGTATGTCAAAAGGGTAAAGAAAGCAACTGGAGAGAGGAAAACTGCAAGGTCAGCAGAATGGCGCTGGAACAATAAAACAACACAGCAGAGAGAGATTTGCGGCGCGGGCAAGAGAGAGGAGGACGGAGATGTGCGCTAGCATTTTGTGTGCGCCGCGCAGCGCAGCGCCGGTGACTAACCTTGACTGCATTCACCTCCTAAGCTCTCCGCCACAACGGCTCTGAACAAGCACTGACACAACGACACTCTGGGAGGGAGACGGGACGGGAATGGGGGAGGGGAGGGGGGGGGAGAGAAGAAATAAAACATGATTGATGCGTAAATGGCACATATGAGGTGATAATCGTTTGACAAAAGAGTACGCATGGGTGAAATGAATGCAATGGAGAGAGCTGCTCTCCCTGGCATCGTGTCAAATACTATGAGAGTCTAGTTGCTAAGGGGACCAAAAAACACATTTGGGAAAAAAAATATTATAATTCCGTTCAGAGTGCCGTTGACATTTTCTATGGCGAGATTGCGAGCGTTTATTCTAAGCAAGCTTTCACTCCCCTCTCACTTCTCATGCACACAAATACACACACATTACAAGCTCCAGAGAGCACACTCTAAAACACGGCAGCACACACACACACCATCCCTCAAGCCCCCCCACCGCAACCCCCATTATCCCATGAGCCCCCACTTCTACGCCCCGCTTGGAAATAAAAACATTATGCCTTTTGCCTTGCAGCACCTGTTCAATAACATTGACATTTCACATTCAGAATTCATACACAGAGATTCTCTGCATTTACGGGCTTTAACATTATCAATCTCATACCGTCAACGTTAACGTTTATAGACACAGCCGCGTGTGTGTGTGTGTGTGTGTGTGTGTGCGTGCGTATTATATCAGTGTGTTCCTGTGTGGCTGCATCCAAGCGTGGTTCGAGTTTGACGGTCGACCAGATTCACAGCTAGGCACATCAGTTTTAGGGCCGTCGTTTGGTACAAAATCACTGCACTGGAATAAAACTGCTTAGAACCTGGCTCACTCAGGGGGGATGGTTTCATTTACTAAAATATGTTTGTGTCACAGGAGGAGTAAGACGGAAAGATTTTTACAAATTGATAAATACAATAAATCAATTTGAAGGACTTAATACAAATCCTGATATGTTTTTTTTGTTGGCATCAGTCCATGTAATAAATAAAGTAAAAAAGGCCTACAGGAGGACATTTTCTTAATGAAGTAGAAGCATTATTCTTGTGTCTGGCCTGTTTTGTTACCATAATAGCTACATTAAGGGTCATTCATTTTATGAATAACCTTTGCATCTTGCATGTAAGTGTACATGGTGGTCTAGATCAGTGGTTATCAAACATTTTTGGCCCCTGTAAATAATCCTCCAAGCCCCCTTTTACCAGGGGCTACAACATAACGTTTTAAATATAACCATAGAAAATAAAAACATTAATATAAGAGTATTGAATGCTAAAGGTTGCATTAACATTAATATTGACAGGATGATTTAGCTATTTGTACCTTTAAAGTGGGCTATACTATTACTCTAAAGGCCCCCGATATACTTGCTTTTGTGCAACAAGTACATGTATATAAGTGGTTGCGTCGCGAAAGTCATTGATCACATTGCCTGTGTACTTTGCATGTGCTTGGAGGATTTAAAATGTATGTGGGCATATCAGGGCCGAATCATCCCTGGCTGAAACCGGAATATTTTCCTTGACTACCTTCAAATTTCCACAACAACAAACGTGTCAAAATGTGGAGCGGCATGGAGACATCGCATAGATGTTAGGTAATTACAAACGATCTTCTCATTGCAACTTTCCGCCTTTGTTCTTCTCTTGATCCGTCCGATCCTGATACTGCCCCCACGTTCATGTGCTGTATTGCATCATGGGTACGCATAGCGTTAATATCTGAGGAGTGAGGACGCGCAAAATCTACGCTCCAAAGGAACGCAGGATACGCGCCCGACACGCATGGTAGCCATCTTGCGTACGCATAGTTAAAAGAAAGTATCTCACGGGCTTTAGAAAAGCATTATGTGCAGTACCTTCAAGTATCCCTAGGGGTGCTAGTACCACATTCTGCTACAGAACACATTATCATGAGCCTCCTCAGCATGCACTGTGAGGTGAAACGATCGGTTTGGCGTCAAACATGACAACACCACCAGGTGTGCGCACAGAACAAAAACCCAGAGTGTTTCTTGGCAGCCAACGCAGCGCGGAACACGCCCACCTACACACCACCACCATGGAGCTGGCCAAACCAGTACCACCAGTTAGGTGCTTCCCACAAAACAGCAACTGAACAGAAAATAACGAGGAACATAGAATATGCAGCAGCTGCATCCATATTTACTCTGCTATTTGGATGAGGGGGCAGGCTAGACTGGCTGGATGCACAGACACAAACCCCTGATCTCTGACATAACAAACCTACCTGTAAGCGCCCTTGAGCAAGAGGTGTAAATCCTACCTACTAGACCAGGGGTGGGCAATTATTTTCACTTGGGGGCCACATTACATTGTTAACAAACAGCTAAAATATATAATTTAAAAAAAAAACAACACACTAAATAGCTAACTTTGTTATCTTGCATTTTTACGCTTATATAATAATATAATAGACTATTCCTGTGCAACACAATTTTCATAATCAAACGTAACAGTTCACTTTAACTGTATTTTTTTAACGCAGCAGTAAATACGGGAACATTCTGCAGAGTTCGTCAATTTTATGTTGTATTATTATTATTTAAATGTTTGATGTACCGGGATGAGAGCCGCATCCGGCCCCCGGGCCTGACTTTGCCCAGGCCTGTTCTAGACCTACCTAATACTTACGCTCACTAATTGCAATGCGGAATTGTACTAATCACTATACAGCCGCAGAAAAAATGTAGAGACCACAGCACATTGTTTAAAACGTAATAGTCTAAATATAGACTGTTACGTTTTAAGAAGCCAGTTGTTACAGGCATCTAGTAAGGATGCCCCCTGGGCGCCTCCCTTGGGAGGTGTTCCAGGCTGCGAGGAGGCCTCGGGGAAGACCCAGGACTAGCTGGAGGGATTATATCTCCACACTGGCCTGGGAACGTCTCAGGATCCCCCAGTCAGAGCTTACTAATGTGGCTTGGGAAAGGAAAGTTTGGGGTTCCTTGCTGGAGCTGCTGCCCCCGCGACCCGACTCTGGATAAGCGGATGAAGATGGATGGATGGATGGATGGTCTAAATATACTGTGAATGTAAAACATAACACGAATACAAAAAGTATATAAATATAGATCTAAAAATGCACAGATTACATTTAACTGAAAATAGTTGTGTACAGAGATCCTAGCCGTCATGCCAGAGCTAGTCCTTGGTCACTAGTAGGTACAGCCAGAGGCATGTTAGAGATAGTCGTGTCATCTCTGTTCACTCCATTGGACCGTTTTTTTCACAGCGATGGCGGATCGTGGAGCCTCAAAACAGTTCTCAGATGTTAGCCGCAAAAACTAAAAGTACCCTATAAATTACATTGTAAATGTAAATCAGTGAATTTTTTGACTAATAATGACCAAAAATTGCAGCTACTGTATGTATCTTTATTTATCGTTTCAAATTGCCCGCTAAGCACTTCCTGGAACTGTTTTGCGTCTCCATGAACCATGTGACCGTTGAAAATGACTCTCTGGGTATAGCCTAAACTTGCTGATAGAGCTGGGACATCTGTGTGACGACATTAAAGCCACAGACTGAATTGCACTAAATCTGGGTATTACATCCATGTATGAAAATAGTCCACATTGATTTCGCAAGCTCTTCAATAGCTGTAGGATTTCCACATTGGGAGTAGATTGGAATCAGGCATGCGCGCGCACACACACACACACAAAATCACAGGCTCATCTGTCTGTTGTTTTTAAAAAACATCTCGTAAATCTGACTAACACATTTTTATCTGTTTGTGTATTGGCCCAGAGGACAAATGACATCTCTTTAGCAAATTCCCACAAGTCACAACAGCCAAGTGGCTCATTAGACCAAGAAACGTCCATTTGTATTCAACTGTGCAGACTGCAGACATTAAATAATGGAGGCGTCATACTCTGCTCGTTGAGCTTTATTGGATGTAAGGGAACACAGTGCTGCTTCTAGATGACTATGGCTAAGACTTGTTATGCAATATGCTCCCTTGCAATCCCACTTTGCCACCTTTGACACCAACGACCAGAGAGCCGTGCTGAAATCCCAATCCCCTTCAACGACCAAAAGCCCCTGGAGGCCGGCTGATATCAAAGCCCAACAGTCCACAGACGTGACTCCTGCTTCGCCTCTCTCGCCTCAATGCCTCAACGCTGGCTCTTTTACAAGACGACAGGACCGGAACGCCAAGCTCACATGCTAACAATGTAAAAAAGCCCATCTCTCAGCTACACTGGAGATAGCCTGCTCTCCGCTCCGATTGTTTCCATAAAAAGAGCGTGGAGCTTTGTGACGCATATTCACCGGGGCTGATAAGGAGAGGACAAAATGAAGTCATTTTAGAGTCAGTCAATCTAATCCATTACACACTTCTCAGTGTGCAATGGATTAGTGTATAATGGATATGCGGGGTAATCACGCCTTGAGGCTCAGGCAAAAAGAAATCTGTAGACAAATAGAAAATGTAAAGCAGGGAATTCTGAGAAAATACGCAACACAACATGGCTTCGTCATTTTGAGTGCGTGTAGCAGCCATCGCCATCACACTCTCCCCCCCCCCCCCCTCCCCTCGCCCCCCGCCTGACTCCATTTCCCAAAATGGCTGTGCTGGTCATTACGGTTGGACTGAGCTCAGCTGCCTATGAAGGCAAGGGGGGAAGGCGATTAACCAGGTGATTAGTGCCGTTATAAAAGGCAGCTAGATTCACTTCTTGAGAGATGGAGAGGCTGCAGATCAGTCGAGCGGAACACTCCGTTTACCACGTCCCAAAAAATAGAGGGGCGAGACTGAAGACGTGCGGTCATTAAATAATCACATTGCTACAGTTACTAGTCTGCCACATTGCATCCGCAGTACTAGCCTGAATCACAATCGATTCAGTGTCTTGCAATGGAGGATGAAGGGAACGTATTCGGGAGGCACATTTGAACTCTTACAATGTTGTACAAATGTGTTATGCGTGGTTTTTGGTTTGGGCTGTGCAATTAAAGGTCAAGCTTGGGAGCGCTTGCTAACTAAATTTGAATCAAAACAATATCCCTACACGGCAACGCCGCACACATCGACATGCATTTTGAAGTAATGCGTAGTACCACAGCTTTGTTGATGTGAGCGGTGATATTCTCCACTTTGTTTATGGTCCTATTTACAGTGCCAGGGTGGTGTAGAAGCATCTGATTCTTTTTTCAACAGTAAGATGGCGAAATGCGAGGAGATTTCTGGTGAATTTGACAAAAAGTGTATTAGTTTACAATTAGCTTGTAATAGCTGACTATGCCTTTAATCAAAATGTTATTGCGATTTCAATTTCGGCTCCTAACAATCACAAAAATAATGTAATCGGGAAAAAAAAAAAGATTTGCATATTACGTTTTGCAAGAAAACTTTGCAATTGAAAGATCAATGAAAAAATTATTAAGTAAAATGTCAGAGTTGAAGGTGTTTTCACTGTCGATATGTATTTTTTTTAGTTTTTTTTTTAGTTCAGTAACTGCAACATCTTTTTAACGTCAATGAGTAATCGTTTAAAATAATTGGGATTTCGATATTGACCAACATAATTGTGATTATTTTCTTTAACCCGTAACCAAGCAGCTCTAATTCAGGTGTCTTTTAAACTACAATGCTTTCAGCTGTCTTAATAGGTTGGCCATGGCTGCTAATGATATCATCATCATCATCATACTACATGAGCTGTAATCATCTGGACCGAGGCAGCGCCAAGATCAATTGACAGCTATATCTGGATCAATTGATTAGGCTGCTGGTGGTGTTAAGCCTCTGAAGCATATTTTGCAATGTGCCGTGTCTGAGTTGGGAGCACGCCCGTCAGTTTAGGGAGCAAGCCAGGAATGGGGCTAGGCCAGGAAATCTGTGCCATGTGCGAAGTGAGCTGAACTGACAAGCCTTGAAGAACTCCTCCAGTCAACACCACCACATTCAGGCTATCGCTGCTGCTGGCTACCACTAGCCAGCGTATATAAATGCTACATCCAGGCTATCGCTAGCCCCACACTACCACTAGAGCCAGCGTATATAAATGCTACATTCAGGCTATCGCTAGCCCCACACTACCACTAGCCAGCGTATATAAATGCTACATCCAGGCTATCGCTAGCCCCACACTACCACTAGCCAGCGTATATAAATGTCTAAATCACAGGGGCTCTCAGTTTTGTATTTTCCTACAATTGATTTGGTCTAGGCAGTGTCTCAGTCATGAGTGTAATTTGAGAGCAGCCTGATTGCGTTTGGGGTTTGTTGATTGGGCTGGTGAGCAGAGAGAGCCACTGCAGGCAAGAAATAGGGCTATTTGCTGAGGAGAAAAAGAAAAAAGAAAAAGAAATCGTATCAATAACAGCCCCCGCTATATTCAGTTGCCATCACAGAGACTGCATTAGCTTCAAGTGAATGCTTCTCACCCACTTAGAAACATGTGACCTCGACTAAAACAACCTTGCTTCGATTCACTTCCAACAGTTTACCTACAACGCGAGAAGAGGGCTCTCACAACAGCGACACTTCAGCAATGGAGCAGCATCGCCCGAATCGCATTACAGTTAGGCCAAGTCAATCCACGGTCTCACCTCTCTCTCTCTCTCTACGATGCTGGCCCGTTGCCATTAGCAGCAGGCCAGGCCGCAGGGGCAAATCTACAATACACTACGCTCCTCCACCGCACAAAGGTAAACGCAGGTAAAACACACCTTGTGGACTTGAATGCTCGACACCGAGCTTCCCGGCTCGAGTGTGCAAGAAATGAACCTTGTTATGTGTTCTGACACCGGGCTCCGCATCGCAGCAAATAAAAACATGCCCCTCTCTCTCTTTCTCTCTCTCTCTCTCTCCGGCAACCACAGCGCCATACATCAGCATTATAGAGGAGCTAGGCTGCCTCAAGGTCAGCTCAATTTCCTTCCGCCGTTATGAAGTATCAGAATCACAGTGAGAAGGGGCAACCCACACCCACACACGTAAAGAAAAAAAGGATTTAGAAAAGGAGAGAGAGAGAGAGAGAGAGAGAGAAGGTGGGGGGAGATTTGGAGTGTGAAGGAGAGGAGCAATACAATGGGGAACTGTGACAAATCACCAGGAGAAAGCCAGTCTGTTCTACAGTAAGGGTTTATAAGAGGGAGCACTTGTGAGTAAATGTATTGGGGCTAGAGCGCATTACGTTGATGCTGGCTATTATTTAAAAAGGTGAAATATATACACCATATTTTAAACATTAATATACCAGCAAACTATTTTCTATGTAATGATACAGAGAATGACATCATCACGCTCCCTCTGTGTGTGTGTGTGTGTGTGTGCTGTAATATGTTCTTTGTTTTGTCAGCCAGGCTGTGCGTGCGTTGAGTGCGTGCCTGCGTGCCTGCGTGCCTGCGTACCACGGAGCACTTGTTTTGGTCTGAATTGCTCATGCTCTAGTGTGACACCTAGTGGAGGGAAAACATAATATACACACACGGCTGAATACATAGCCTCCACACACGCCTCACTGCAGCAATGCAAGCAATTGGACATAACATCGTGTGTTAAAAACACAGCAGTGCATTTGCTAAAGAGTAGCCTGTGAAACTGCAACACAATTACACCGAAATTGCTGTTGGAAAATGTGAATAGTGTTTACCATACAAATATAAAAATGTATAAAATAAAATCTGCCTTTTGAGATCAGCGCTTATTCATCATCTCGTGCCCAAGCCTTGATGGATTATTACACGCGAGCGTGGAAGTTGATGCTGTGTACGAAAGCATGCGAGGCGGAGAGTGTGTTTGCCTCTGCCTGCGTCTGCAGTCATCCTTGGCTGCCTTGCGTGCTGGGCTTGACATCCTCAGCCAAGAGCCTGGGGGAAATAGCAGAAGATTCACTTAATGGTACCACCTCATCTATTCCTCATACAAGAGGAGAGAGGGAGGGAGGGAGAGAGGGAGAGAGAGAGAGAGAGAGAGAGATGGAAGAGCTAAGGAGAGAGGGGAGAGGGAGAGACCCTCAAGGTGTTACAAAATGGCTGTGCACTCTTGCTGCAGTCGCCTCCCCCAGCCCCCCCTCTCCCGGCGGTGCAAGGGTCTGCATGCGACGTGCAGAGCAGCACAGAGCGACATCACAGCCGCCGGTCTGATCTGTAGTCAACTCTGACCTGCGGCGAGATGTAGACAGCGCCCCCTGTCTGCCCGGTGCTAACCGCTGCTGCTGCCCTCCGCAGTGAGACAGCGGCAATCCGCGGGCGTGTGCGAACATGCTCGTGAAGAGGCCCGTGTGTACGCCTGTCACAGCTCGTGTACAGAGAGACAGGAGCCATTAAGCGCTCATGTATTACCAAAGGCAAATGCACAGACATACACGTGGCTTACACAACCAAGCACCCACACATGCAACGTTTAGGTAGGAGAGATTCAGCGGCTGAATTCATTAGGCTGACTATAGAGATAGTTTGCTTCTTCAACATGTGTGGTGCGCTTCAGGTTGACATAATTGTGTTACAAAATAAAAGTACAGCCAGCTGTTCTGCCACACTTTGTTTTGATTCGGTTGCCAGAGCTAACATACATTAACAATACATCAGTCCATCACAGATAATTGCTAATTGCCTAAATAAACAAGTGCTTAATTTCTAAGAAAAGGAAGGTTTTAAAAATGATGTAACCATTTAGAATAAAACTCTATTTACCATATTGCGATTGTGGTTCCATACAGCCCCACTTAAAAAAAAAAAAAACATATAGTAAGCGATAGCACGATAAAATATAACAATGATTGATAACTGATCACTAATTTGCATGATGGATCAAATGTTTTTCCTGGAATGTGTGTATTTCCTATACCTTTACTGGTCCCTATGAGTGGAACCCAGATGCTGACAGAGACAGGCTTGCTTGCTGGCTGAATAACAGGCTACCGAGCAGATATCTAGTGCAGCCCCAATTCCCTCGAGGCAATTTTCAGAGCCCCTGACCCCGGCACGACTGCCTGGATGACCTCACTCTGCCTGAGACAGAGAGCGCCGTGCTGTCCTCTTGTCTATATTTCATTCCACCTGCAGCCTGTCTGCTGCATGGTTCACCCTTTGCCGTTACACATCTCACACTGCTGCCTGGCTGGGCCTTAAACCGACAACAGCACCGTCGATTTGGGGTTTTACTTTGGGCCTTTTGTGAGTTTCGGTTCCTTCAGAAGGACAAAGAGTGATGAAGGCAGAGGAACTGCCTCGAACGCCTACATCCGTAGCCCGGTGATTTCACTTTGTGAATATGGTCTGGCCACGTTCCAATGGGAAATGTCGTTGCCCCCTACTGGGCGTAGGGGGGCAACCTCTGGTTAATTTTTCATTTAAAACAATCGGCGTTGCTTCGACTGTATTGATCGCCTCATCCAGCTCTACCACCACTTCCAAACGCGCTGGAAAACTCCAGAGCGATCGAGGCATCCAGACTATAATCTCAGCGAAGGCCATTTAAAATGAGGGCAACAGTCGGGGGCGGAGCCAGGCCCTACAGCCCAACTCCCCCCACACAAGACAGATAGCCCAACCTAATCTAGATTACAGGTACCATATAAGCAAGTCATCTAGTCACCAGATGACTGTTCCAGAGCTGGGGCGCTAGATTGTGGCACAGACACATAATGAGCTCCTTGCAGAGACTAGCTTAGTAGTGGCGTCCGCTAATAGGCCAGGCGATAATAGCTGGGTAATGCATATCAGGCAGCACAAGCAGCAGCAGCCGCTCGCTGGCTGTCTCCAGTGTGCATTACTCTTTCACAGAGCCCACTCCTCCAATGCCTCGTGTGGGTGAATGGCTTCCGCCTATGGGGGCTCCCTTGGGTTACCTCGTCAAACATTCCTCCTCACTGCACCTGCACCTGACACAGCTAGTATTCCACCCACCCACCACCGCCACCGTGGAGAAAATGTTCTGCCCTGCCTACTGTACGTGGCTCCCTCCCAGAAGGCCCTGGGGTAAAGGCACAATTAAGCTGGAGCTCAGCTGAGTTTTAATGCCGGGTCTTAGAGAGGGCACTGCAGAGGAAGAGGATGGGGAAGGGGGGGGGGGGGGGGGGGTTATGTTTGTGATGTTTTGTTTTAGGAAGGTGGGTTTTTCAGGATT
>JAODOY010000022.1:1477691-1490942 GCA_025399855.1 Forbesichthys papilliferus
CGAATCCCAATATTGAAATCGAATACATACCCAACAAACGAATACCCGAATAATCGAATATTTGGGGCCAGCCTTATGCAAAAGAAACTGAAATTATGAATTACAACACTGCAATGGCGTTGTACCGGTCTGGAAGTGCATACTACAGTGTCATATACAGTGACAGGCTTGTGAGTGACCATGCTACCAGCCAATAAACAACTACTACATCTAATGGACATCTATGTAGCTGAGACTCCCATGGACCTACATACGTGTTCACGACGCACACGCGCACTACAGACATTAATCACACACAAACCTGGCAGGTTCATGACTCTGGCCAACAGTTTAATGGATGTGTGTATGGCTGGTTCCAAGGATATGCTCACTATGCCCATATTAAACACTAAACAGGCAGTTTAGGCCATTATACAATTACATGGACAGCAGACAGCTAGTTATTGACCACCACTCATATATAAAACTAATACATTTAATGAAATGCATAAGCCTTCTTTAACTCAAGAAGTCTCAAAAAAATAAAGCTTAATCAACCAATCAACTGCTCGAAACTTCCAGAGAGTTATTGCTGATCATTTATTATTATTTACTTTTACTGGTGTGATAAACTAACAGTTTACACATCCCTATACTTGTGTCTGACATAGCTTGTGTAGCCTACAACTGGTCTATTATTAGCCTAGTTAATGAGAGAAAATGTAATCGCACTGGTGTTTACCAAGGGGCCAATAAGTCAATGGAAAGTTCACTTGTCTTCCATCAATCAACGAGTCACACTCAGGTAAGGAAAATGACATTACCCCTCACGTATTTGAAAGGTTTAACATAAAGGGCAAAGAGCCTGCCAGATTATGTAGCCAATCACTCACTGCTTTCAGACAAACTTCTTGCAGCCTATAGTGTGCTATATAATAAACTGCTATATATTGAGCTATAGTAAAGACACCATTAGTAAACTGCTATATAGTGAGCTTTAGTAAAGACACCATTAGCAAACTGCTATATAGTGAGCTATAATAAAGACACCATTAGCAAACTGCTATATAGTGAGCTATAATAAAGACACCATTATTAAACTGCTACAGTGAGCTATAGTAAAGACACCATTAGTAAACTGCTAGAGCTATAAAGACTGGGGGTGTAAGAAAATAATTGCAATACACCCGAGTATCCCGATATTACGTTGCGCAATACTGTATCAATTATCTAAAACACGGTATAGATAAAAAATAAAACAAAGTCAAAAGAGAGGAAAGATGCTGGTTACCATTCAAACTTCAAACTAATGCCATCTGCAGTCCCTGAGCAAATTTACATAAAAGTGTTTCTGTAATATTTTTGCAGTGGCTCCACACATTAGCATTTCTGACAGACATTTTCCACAAATTAGAAATCGCTATGCATCGCCTTGCTTACAGTATTGCATTATGTCGAATCATGGCCCCTGTATCGTGATACGTATGGTATCGCCAGATTCTTCAATGCACAGCCCTAATAAAGACATCATTGTGCATTTCTATATTCACCTCCCTCTTTTGTGGAGTGTAGAGTGATAGAGTCTATTGGTTTCTGTGAGGAGTAAATATGTGCGTTCTGAGACACTAGACATAATCAACTGACGGTGTAATACAGTATAGGAGAGTGTGTGTGTCTACAGTACATTAAGGCGAGAGGGCAGGCAGGCTCTGTCAAACACCGGTATGTGTTGTGTGTGTCTCCACCACTGGCAGCACCATGATGCCATATCATTACATGAGGCAATCTCTTACCTAATCTGTTCTGACACACACACGCACGCACGCACGCACGCACGCACGCACGCACACACACACACACACGCACCTGCCCTCTCTGTTTTAAGGGGCCAGCCTGCCTGCTCCCATTTAACTGAAAGAGGAAACGACCGGTCTAGATTCCGTTTTAATTTCAGTTTGAACACGTTTAGCAATTCGTAACGTTAGCATTTTGTACAACGGTAAAATAAAGCAATTCAGTGCTTCAAAAACACAGGTTTACAGTGCGGACAACATAACATTACAATAACGGTTCTACCTTTCGTGTAATTCTCAATTCTTATTACAAATGTAACCGTAACCTCTATTTCAAGTTAATTTAATCACTTGGGAGTTGGGACCCATAAATCATGGCAACAATTGCCAGCCTCATCTTACTAAAAATCCACAAACAATGTAACTAATTTGCACACAGGTTTTATTTTTTTTATGTGCACCTAAATTCCAGGACATTCCTAAAGCTTGGCAACAGGGAAAAAAACAAACAAACAAACAAACAAAAAAAACAAAAAACAAACAAACAATGGACCTGATGACCTGAGATGTGAGTCCATGCCAGACCTAACCAGTAAGACACATACTGCAATTCAAGACATGATGTGAGCCAACAGGGCTGAGCCCTGGCTGAGCCCGCGGAGCAAAACCGATTTCATCACATCAAGTAGATCAAATACCACCAGCAGTATGTGGCAAGACAGCTCGCAATTGTGAACACGGGGAGCATTTGCCGATGCTATCGCCTTGCAACAATTGTAGCGCTGCAGAGCCAGGCCAGTATCAAACAAAGATGAGACAAGATGCTGCATTCTTGGATCTCCTCTTATGGGGAGGTGAAGGGAAGCTGTCAGGAAATACAAAACGCATCCAGCATCGCCTCTGACTTGCAGGGCTAAGCGGGGAGAGGGGAAAGGAACAAGGTGGGGGTTGTTTGGGTGGCAGGGAACCAGTTAGCCTGCTTGATTTCTGCCAGTGTGCCCTGTGTGTGTCAGTCCAATATCTTAAAACAACATATGCGAGGCTCTGCCACAGCCAATTACCCAGCTCTTGGCACAGGAACTGAAACACATCTTTGGAGAACAATGAAGAGAGCTTGGCTTGTTGTGCGTGCTGTCAGTAAGTGCTGACAGATTGTTATTTTTAATGAATATACAGCACTTGAATGGCCCATCAAGAGGTCTTTCAGCGAACATTGCTCCTTTGTTCAGGGCATTAATTTTCTGTGTAACCACCAGATCTCATCCAATGAAATGGATATCAAGCACCGTTAGGGAGAGCAGGGGGAAAAAAAGGAAAAGAAAATCAAAATCAGTTCAGCCACACTGCTCCATGTTATACGCTGCAAAACCAGAATGTCTGTCTGTCTGTCTGGTAAGGAGATACACAGAGAAAACACAGCCCCTTGATCGAGAACAAGATCTCACGTGATGCTTGATAACATATCTTATTGTTTCAGGTTGTAGAAAGCCAAAGGATTTCTGTAAACATGATTTTTGGATTGCATAAAACCTATAGTGTTGCAAAAAAACCCTAACCTCGCTCTAGCACACAATAGCCTTGTGAATAAATGCCTCTTTCAAAATACAGCCTTGCCACACAAAGAATAGGCTATTTCCATCTCTCAACATGCACAATGCCTTAGAATACATGTGGCATGGGGACAAGAACCAGGCTCTGTATTGGACAGCCATCTCTCGTGATAATATACACCGAAGTTAAGATCAAGTGGAGGGATCTAGGTCACAAAAAAAGCAAGATGCATTTGGAATGCATCATGTATACAAAGCAGTTTGTGTATTGGCAAATCAACCAACACCTGGATATTAATATCTTGCTGATTCCTCACCTGAGCAGATAATACTTAAATAATTCATTTACAATCCCACCTTATTTTTTTTTTATATGTATAATTTTTTCTAATTGTTTTTATTTGCGGTCATACTTTTCCCAATCAAATGCGATGATAGTCTTCTTCATATTATTGGAATTTGAAAACAAATGTGCCAGACCTGTAAAGCCTTACAATGTCTAGCTCAGTGTCCTAAGTTTATCTTAGGCAATTCCTAGTGAAATGTAGGCTACATAACCATTTTGAAATAGCATAGGTCACATATTGGGGTGTAATTTGGTTTTATAGCTGCATTCTGTAATTTATTTGGCAATGTAGTAATCCTCCATGCCTAGGGCTATGCGATAATTTAGAAACTAAAAATAATGTCAATAGATTGGTGACAGTGCTATATGGTCCAGTCACAATTACCTAAGAATATTGGCTAGGGTCTATTGTAATGCTAAAAATACGCTAAGAATTGTTTACATAAATATCAACAGTGTTAATCAATAAACTGCAGTAAATAGTTCTACTCTGTTGTTAGCATCTGAGGTATTATTAAGTTTGTGTGTAAATTTGCCTTTCTCTGCTATGTTGTACTTACAGACCGACCTTCACATAATGCAAATAATTAAGTAAAACATTTTAGAACATAAATATGTTGTAAAGGTCTAAACAAATTCCTAAGCCAATATGTAAAACATTGGTTTAGTTAAGAGTATACAAAAGATCTCTCTAATGCTTTGAATAAAATACGCTAATATAGTCCCAATAGATAGATCAATTAAAGCCCTTTACTATTCTTGTCCTACCCATAGTAAAGCACAACTCTTACTGCTTCCTGAACGAGGCTATGGCAAGGGTGGGTAAATGTGTACAGTACACTACAATGTGTTCTAATACAGGAGTGAACACCTCTAATGGCCACCTAAAGACCAGAGTACGACAGACATCCAATACAAAGAAACCTAACAGCATGTGTACATCAAAAAGCCCAAAAGGGTCACAATGGCTATGTTAATGCAAGGAACCCAGTTGGTACGTGGCATCAAGAAGAGGCTTGTTGAAATAACCACAAACAGTACAGCATCTCTATTTTGTTATCAAAATTCACAAATAATCCATCACGTGAGGAAATCCATTTTCATTCATAAAAACAACTGCAGTTATTACATTCCTTTTGGAATATGCAATCACTATAACTAGTTTGGAGTAACTACAAAGAGAAGGGTCACATGTCAAATGCAACACTTGCCCAGTCACTTGTTTATGTTGGGTGGCAAGTTTATTAAATGCAATTATTCAAGCCTTTTACATTTGTTTTAAACATCTAAGCATGGCCTTAGCTAATGCACTAATATAAAGCATCATGCCACATATTTATAAAATCCAAAACAGATACAGACAACAGCTCAGTAACAGAGTGCATGACAACCCAAACAAAGACACCAAGTTAGCTAAAAGCTAACGTTAGCTAGTAAGAATAGCTTGATGAGCACAGACTGCGCTGGAACCGCAATACTGAATAAGTGTGGAAATGCTTTTAATGGATCGTGCAATAATGATCGTTAGTTAATTTACAAGGATTCCAACAAAATGTGAACGTTTCAATTCCAACTGCGCTGTGCTACCCGGTGTCATTGATGAGTTTACTACTATGCATTACACTGCTTAAAGCTAGCTGGTTCAATCACTGCTAGTAACTAGCTGGTTCGCTGTAAACCAGCAAGTGGCAAACAAGTCTATCATGCTAGCAGCCAGCTAATGCTAATGGGAAAATTAGCCGGCAAGCTAGCCACCAGATAACATTAGCATTCCAGCATTTACAAACGGTTCACTCACATTTGTCACGTCGCATCCGTGTATTTTGAACATCAAATACATATTAAGCCACTGGCTCCAGCTTGCAGCACTTACCTTATACAGCTTGAGCTACAACATCTGTGATTTTTTTTTTGATGAGACTGCAACAACAAACAATAGCTGCAGCACTGGCAATTAGCTAACGTTAGTTAGCCAGCCAAGTATCACCACCAGTACAGGGGGGGTAGCTGTGCACCTGCAATGCCACTTGTATATCTTGTGTTGTGTAGCTGTAACGTAACGAACCACGTTGGAATAGGATTTCATAAATGATGGACTTCAGAATACAGAGAGAGTAATCGCTGTCGGGATGCTCACACTAGTCTATGTGAGAGGCACTCAGCATGACAGCATCCTTCATCTTGGGGTGAGAACAGTTAGGGTTCTGAAAATACTATCGGTGAAATACCACCACCTACTGTCCAATACCATGATTACCAGCAGTGTTCCTGGGCTACAGTTATCATCTCCATCAGTATTTCTTTTCGAGAGGAACTATTGATGTTGACTATAACACATACAATAGAATGACAATACATTTACATTATACATCTTACCTTCTTGGAGCAATTGTCGAGTATTTAGATTTACAGTTTAATCATGATGGGTTTTTGTAGCCTACTGTTTTGCTGTTTTAGAGTACATGCAATTCATTATTCCATGTCGCTTAAACAGATATGTAGCAAATAGTTGTCTTAAATCTCGAGTTTAACACACTTGTTACTTGACAAACTGCACTGGATAGCAGTGGCCACCAGATGACGCACGTCTCAAACAAAACCACGAGTAAACCACTAAACGTTTTGACAAATGCTACTTTAGTTCTAAACTAAATGTTAAATAATTCTTAGAAATTAACGTCGCACAACTTTCGTTCTGAAACAGTTCTTTTTAAAATAAAGACCATAATTGAAGATCTGAAAGTAAATTAGTCAAAAATGGTTAACATGGCAGACAGCCATGCCATGTTTAAACACTAGGGTAATGTATTTACTGTACACTGCAAACAGGCACTGTACATGTATTTGGCAAGGCTCGGTACAGAAAGTGCTCTCACGCCCATCAAGGAAGCTTGGGATCATTTTACCCTGAGCGCCAGAAATGATGTTCCTCTGCAGAGCTCATGTTCCTTGCTCTTGGTGGCACTCCAGTTACATTACACTTTTAAAAACAGACCTACAACTAGTACTGTACAGCCGCACGCACAACTTGATGTTACGCTTGCAGCTGTATGTCATGTTGAGGTTATGCATTCACAATGGACTTGTTAGTTACCCTATCGTTTACACCTGCTTAGTGTACTGCACAGTAGGAACCAGACAGTCTAGTGAAAACAAAATTTGAAATTATATTCTTTATTATATTATTTCTGCTTACAGCAACACTAGAATTCATCAGATGAGACACATTGCACATACAGTAGCCTACTCTCTCGTCACTGCTCAAAGCACCGCACCTACAGTAGTTCTTCACTAAAATATTCAAGAGAGGACCGAGAATCACTACAACTCACAAGATGCAAAACAAAGATCTTTCACACGGTTACAGACACAAAACATGGGACCAGTACTATTTAGGAGCCAAAGCATAGTTTGATGTCGATAAGAGGAAGCGGTACATTATGTTTTCAGTCATGACCACAGATTTATTTGGACCTTGGGATTTATTTTCAATCTTCTAACCTCTCCCTGAACAGGGCGGGCAACCTAGCGTGGCGTACATGTGCAGGGTTTATTTATGCGCGGTGAGAAACACAGTGGGCCGGGTAGAAAACCAGCTCAGATGGGGTGCCTGAAGTTCTGCCCGGCAAAGCGGGCCTTGTCGCCAAGCTCCTCTTCAATCCTGTGGTAGAGACGTGGACAGGTGGTTAGTGCTAATGTGGAAATGTGTTCACGTGCATAGGTATGCATGTGTATGTAAGTATAACCAGTACAATGTTGTTTTGTTTTATTTACTTTATTTGATTATTGCGCTATATTGGGTAGCGCAGGTGTAATGATTTGATACGCAAACTTAAGCTTCAACCTACACCTTTTTTTCCTAGTCAGAATACTGGGGGAACATTTTTTTTAAATGTAGAATTAATTATAATTTGACTTGAGAATGTTATAATTGACCAGTACCTGAGCAGCTGGTTGTACTTGGCCAGACGCTCAGATCGGCAAGGAGCACCAGTCTTGATCTGGGAAGGGGACATTATAAAAGCAGGTTGTGTTTAATGACTACGTTATTGCAGGGTACACACACACACACACACACAGAGAGAGGGGGGCAGGATGGTCTATCATACATAGAGCCACCTGAGCTGACAGGGCAGCGAAGAGGGCTTACCTGCCCAGTGCACAGGCCCACCACCAGGTCAGCAATGAAGGTGTCCTCCGTCTCTCCGGAGCGGTGGCTGACCATCACACCCCAGCCGTTGCTCTGGGCCATCTTGCATCTGGAAGGTAACCACACGCCCGGTCAGCAACTCATCTACATCGCAGCAATCGGACTCATTTTCCCCAACACTAGTGTGTATTACCCGATTTATACTGTGTTGCCAGACTGACAAAGACAAAAGGTTCCAGTCTATGTAAACCTAATGTGATATATAAATATAAGAGTCAAGGTATTTGTTGTTAATAACTCACGCCTGCAGGGACTCCGTGACAGAGCCGATTTGGTTGACCTTGAGCAGCAGGCAGTTGCAGGCTTTCTCGGCTACGCCCTTGGCGATGCGCTTGGGGTTGGTGACCGTGAGGTCGTCGCCCACCACCTGAATGCTGGTGCTGGCCGTGAAGTTGCTCCACGCCTGCCAGTCATCCTGGTCAAAGGGGTCCTCGATGGACACCACTGAGGACCGGGAAGGAGGAAAATGTATTTATACGAGGATGCATGCTATAAGCACAAAACTGGCATGCAAAATATGAATGTACACCGAAGTTGCTCATTTTTTACGCATTTGAGAGTGTAAAAGGAGACCGCTGCAACAATTTCTGCTGTGAATAGGCTGTGTTAGCCAACAGCAGGTTTATAATTACATGCGTTACTTGCACCGTAATAGCCAAGGCTAGAAAAATAAAGAGTCGTTTCTGCGCTGTAATGAGGAGATGTTCGTTTGGCTCGGTCACCTGGGTAATCCTTGACAAAGCTCCTGTACAGGTCAGCAAGCTTGTCAGGGCTGATGTAGCGGCTGGGGTCGTCAGGAGACTTGAAGTCCAGGTCGTACTTTCCATCCTTGTAGAACTCAGAGGCAGCCACATCCATGCCGATGACAATCTTGTCAGTGTAGCCGGCTTTGCCGATGGCATTCTTCAGCAGCTCCAGAGCTAGAGAGAAATACAGACAAGACCAGTTATGTATGAAATATTGCGATGGTTATTACCATCAACCTGTGCAGAATCTTAATTTAGGTTAGTTTTATACATTAGTAATACATTTTAGTAATTAGTTGACAGTATTATATGTATTAAACATACTGCACTTAATAGATACGTGTATAAACAGAAACAAATAACAGTACCAGAATATTAGTTGAAACTGCCAACGCATCAACTGACAAAAGTCAACATTAGCTATTCAGTAACCTCTTAGGCCTGTGCCACTACAGGGCACTTGCTGTGTCAGCACCTTGAGCCGACACTGAGACAGTGTGCAGGCAAAGGCTGTAATCGTGGTCTTAATTTGGAAACCATCTGGAGAGACATTCCTAGGCTGTGCATCTTAGAAGTTTCCTCAAAAGGGGCCTCAGTAGTCAAACGATGGTGGCAGACTCTAAAGTAAAGCATTGGCCTTTGACGTCCAGGAACTAAGTCCTCTTATGACATCTTCAGAAACATTAGCATTTAGAAACAAATATTCCACAAAATCAAAAGGATGCAACTTGGCCAAGGACGCTCTTGGTTAAAGATTACATAAACAAAACAAAAAATAGCTTCACACATTAGATCACACATCTATTATTTACAGTTCTGCCTTGCTTGCTTTCCCTCTCCTCACCTTCCTTGTTTTCCAGGATGTTGGGAGCAAAGCCGCCCTCATCGCCTACGTTGGTGGCGTCCTGGCCGTACTTCTGCTTGATGACGTTCTTCAGGTTGTGGTAGACCTCGGCCCCGATGCGCATGGCCTCCTTGAAGCTGCTGGCGCCCACGGGCAGGATCATGAACTCCTGCATGGCCAGCTTGTTGCCGGCGTGGGAGCCGCCGTTGATGACGTTGAAAGCCTGCCGTGAAGACAGAGACTTTTAGCCTGTCCTCTAATAACAGTTAAGCATTTTGGTTTTAACTGACAAACTCCATCAACTGTCCGTCTTCCTGTAATAGCAGAGAGCACACGGTACTTTCACATTCGATGTAAAGCTAATTTGTTTCAGGCTATGCATTGTAGATTTAGCTGTCTGGGCGCTGCCTACGTCAGCCTCCACAGCTAAATGCCTTTGGTGACACGCCCACTTAGAAGACCAGAAGCGCTCCATTTTGCTTCCATTGAAATACATTACAACCGCCATCTTTGTAGAATTAGAACATCTTTGGCAACAGCTTTCTATGTTTTGTATAAGCTAGTTACAGTAACAAGGCTGGAGTGAAGGGGCAGTGCTAGGGAAACACCGTAATCATGTCTGGAGTAGTTATCCTTTACGCTGCTAAGCTTACACACAATAATGGCCTGTGGTTTCTCACGGGAGGGGGTCTGTTCCCTCATGTTGATTACACTTTCAAATCCAACATGAAAGAATTGCAGGCATTTTCATCGATGTGTTGATAAAGTTTAAAATTTACATAGTTGCGCAAAAAATTAAAAACAAAAGTAGATTGAGTGTGGTCAGATTGTAGATTTTACCACATCCACACACATTTCAACTCTGATGACACGCGCGCCAATATCCGGTTCTCTCCGAGTGCGGCGGTGATGTTGCCGAGCGCTACAAGGTACTCACGGGGACAGGGAGGATGACCTCGGGGTTGCCGGCAAGGTCAGCGATGTGGCGGTACAAAGGCACGCCTTTCTCCGCTGCACCGGCCTTGCACACAGCCAGGGACACGCCCAGGATGGCATTAGCACCAAACTTAGCTGGAGGTGGGTGAACACAAGAAAGCCTTGACAGTTAATTCACATAAACACTTTAGAGGGTTTCACAGTGGGCTAGGCGATTTAAACTAAAAAGATAAAAACAAAACTCTCTCTCTCCCCTTCAATGCTATAGGGTGCTCCAGAAGATCAGCTACACATTGGAAACACATTGCCATGGCTGCAATAGTGTGTGTGTCCCCGCGCCACTTTGTGTTCCCATTTACAGTGCCAGGGCTGTGTGGAACACCAGATTTGTTTTTCCACTGCATGCATACACGGACCACCAGCTAGTAAACCGTGAGAAAATATTTGCTGAATTTGACCAAAAAAATTTAATAAATAAATAGAGTTTCTTACAATCGCAGACTATACCTTTAATACACTTTTTCAAGTTCAGCAAATATCTCCTTGAATTTTACTACTTCACCATAGAAACAAACAAAGTGAACACTTGTCACAACAACGCCTTAGGCTTTGCAGTGCGTTTCAAATGTGTGGGGCATGGTAGTGTTTCCTCAGGAAACACTATATAGCATTGAAGAAAAGAGTTTTGATTTTGATTTGAGATCAAAGTCGAAGCTTGTAAAAGGAGCAGAAGGAGGGTTAAGGGCTCTTCACACGGGAAGCATCCCGCTGTCCGTTCCACCCGCCTCATGTGATCTACTGCCCAGAGTCGCGGAAGCGATGAGTCTCGTTTTGAGGTAACCATGAGAACAGAACAGTAAACAAACCATGTAGATTAACCAAAATATAAATGTATTAACAGTCTAGAAATAAACCTATCCTATTTTAAATTAAATAAGACAAAATTGATGGTGATTATATGATATAGCATGTGACGTGTTATCGATATGTGCACACAAGCGGCAAAGTTCTCGGGAATGCACACGCCCACCATTCTGCCTCCCAATTAAACAGTAGCAGGTCCCGCTTCCCATGTGAAAATACGTTTGGCCATATTGCTCAACCACCATTAGTTAGCTTTTGCTTACACTTGTTCTCTGTTCCATCCATGTCCAGCATCAGCTTGTCTACCTTCTCCTGCTCCAAGACACTCACATTCTAGAGCAAGATGGCAACCATGACAGTTAGAAAAGACATTGAAGAATAATAATAATTGTACTTTCCAATTATGTATTATTAGTTTTATAAAAAACAGGTTAGTTTCAAAAACAAACACTCAAAACCATGTTAAAAAGTAACTGCAGCATTTCAGAGAAATGTCACAAAACTAAATATTAACACACTGGCAGTGAGAAAGGCAAGGATATGTACATCATTCTTGACTTTTAATAGTCTACAGTCAGCATCATTTGGATCAATTACTGTTCAACTAAATCTGACCGATTACACAAGCTAACCCATTTATTCTTAGTCGGAGCTCTGTTTAGATGGAGCCCTTGAACCCACAGCCACGTAGAAGAAACCACCAACAGAAGTTTGCAATTTGGTCACAAAAAAAAAAAAAACGGTCACGTGGTTCACGGAAACGCAAAATAGTTCCAGGAAGTGCTTGGTGGGCAATTTTAGTGGATAAATACACATACATATCTGCCGTTTTTGGTAATTAGTAGTCAATAAATGCATCAACTTACATTTACAATATTATTTATAGGTCCTTCTAGTATTTGCGGCTAACTTCCGGGAACTTTTTTGAGGTTCCATGAGCCACCATTGCAGCAAACAAAAGTCCATTGGCGTAAACGGAGTCGATGCGACTCTTCTACATGGCTCTGCTTGACACTAGCACACAGTTAAAACAGCAAATGCTCCTACCTTGCTAACCAGTGCAGGTGCAATTGTTTTATTGATATGTTCAACCGCTTTTGCGACACCTGCAAGGGACAAGCAGATCATCACTGACCCAGGGGGGAAACCCAACACCATGCAGAGCAGGCACAACAGACAACCATAGAAACAACCCACTAATGACTGTTAGATTCATGGTTATTCATTTATTGTGGTGCTGTAATTGAATGGTGGACATTGTGTATAAATGTTGTATGTGGACGTTTTAAGCTGCCCTGTTGGCCAGGTCGCTCTTGGAAAAGAGATTTCAATCTTAATGAGTCTTCTTACCTGGTTAAATAAAAGATATCTATCTATCTATCTATCTATCTATCTATCTATCTATCTATCTATCAATAAATAAAATGGCCACCACGTGAAACAAGCAACCACGTTCTGATAGTAATAATAGGTGTGGCTACAGTATCTGATAACCACACGAGTTACATTTGAATCCTTTTTTTGTCTTCAAAGCTTTTTTTTCAATCGTCTGTTCATGCCTGCCAACGGTTAGTTTTAAACCACCCACTCCTCATGCCATAGTACAGAGCAGTTAGATACAACGGCCCCCTTTTGTCATTCCTGGTAGTGCACACTCCATTTACCTGATTACACAAAGCTGGGGCCAAGAACTCATTTATATATTTTACAGCTCTTTTCACCCCTGATGGGGTAGAAAGGACAAGTGTGAGGGGGTAGCGAGGAGTAATTAAGTCAAACACTCTCAAAACTAATTATGGAGATTTAGACAAATACAACTAAAAAAAATACTCCATCAAATACTTTAGTGTACAGTACTATTTAACCCTATGATAGCCCCTCAAAAACAATGCTTACCATAATATACTTTAGTGTACAGTACTATTTAACCCTATGATAGCCCCTCAAAAACAATGCTTACCATAATATACTTTTACTGTGCAG
>JAODOY010000022.1:1495374-1513062 GCA_025399855.1 Forbesichthys papilliferus
GAGATTATATCTCCAAACTGGCCTGGGAACGTCTCGGGATCCCCCAGTCAGAGCTTGCTGATGTTGCTCGGGAAAGGCAAGTTTGGGGTCCCTTACTGAAGCTGCTGCCCCCGCGACCTGACTCCGGATAAGCGGGAGAAGATGGATGGATGGATGGATATTCCAAAAAGTGTATTTCCTTATGAATGTCTCATTGAAAGAGTTGAGTTGAAGTCGCTGTAGGCTAGACCTTATCCGCGAAGGGAGGCGGTGCCGGTATAGATATGTCTTTGTTTCTAACTTTGAAGGAATAAGGAACTATCTAGAAAGCTGTAAAATACCTAATAGATTAGAAACTTCACCTTGCTATACATTAATTCATTATGTTGTCTGCTCTGATAAATGTTTATGTGAGACCACCTGAGCTGCCGTGTTGCGAGTCATTGATGTGAAGTGTAGTTTCGATTTACGTCATATGTGGCAGTTCGTACTAATGGTGGTAATAACCGCAACGTTGCTCATTGTCACAATTTCAAGATGGGTGTCCCGTGTCCGGGTTCCGACAAATAGGCTTATCTGTAAAACACGCGTCCTCCTAATTACGCTTGATCAAACAAGATTTTATTTTCGAAAAAAAAAAAAAAAAACGACATTGGAAGATTACGTTAGATGTTCAGCACTTCCGTTTCGATTACTTTTCGGTTAATCGCCCAGCCCTAGCTCCAACGCTTACCATTTCCTCGTCTTCAGCCAGAACAAGGTCATAATCACTGAGGGCCACACAGAAGATTATAGCCGTGACCCCCTCAAAGCAATGGATCCACTTCTTTCTCTCCGACCGCTGGCCTCCAACATCAAACATCCTGGAAAAAGTCAACAGAGCAGTCATAACTTACAATACTGCACATTTACATGTACGTGAGTACAAAATGTTGCTGAATAGAATGTAAATAGACCAAGCCGTTGCTATTTGCTGGTGTATTCCTACTAAACATTTTGGCATGCATGACCGTGCCTGTTTAGTTTGCCCTCTGTATTCAGCAAGCGAGAGCAATTCCCAAAGCCACTGTCATTCCGTGACATTGCTCGGGTTCTCATTACCTCTGTAATATTGTGCTTGTTCACAATGCCTCTCACTCCACCTGCGGCCCTCTGACTAACTGAAACTGGACTGAAATATATTGTTCTAAGAGACAAACCTAAACTGATTCTCCTCATTTAGTTCACTTAAGTACTTTGACTTCCATTTACTTCCCTTTTTTAAATATATTTTATACATGCTAGCTGTATTTCACTGGTGTTCATGTTGATTAAGTTTGGTTTCTGTGGGTCCTTAAAGCAACAACTTGTGGGTGAATTAATTAAATAATAGAAGCTTAAAATACATCTATCTTCTTGTACAACAGAGGCAACACAACAGAGGCAATGCAACAGCAACAACATTTAGATATAAGGCCATAATTGAATGGGTTTAATTAGTGTAATATGTCAAAAGGCAATAAGAGTATCAAATGCCGTTTCTTTGAATAACAACTTACTGTATTTTACTATATTTTACTGTATTTAAAAGCATGTAGATTATAGAAGATCTTTCCAATAGCTGAGTTTTATTGATCAGCTTGACATACAGAATAATACTTGACAATTCGGTTTATGACACTGATGTGCCATCACTCCTGCCACATGAGGAATACAACAGTAATGTAAAAGAGAGGAGACCACTAACTTGAAATAGAGCTCTTTGAAACTAAAGTGAGTTTCTACAATGCCGGTGGTCTTCACACGTGTGCGTAGGACATCCTGCTGTGTTGGAACGTAGTTTAGCTGAGAGATCCTGTCCAGGGCATTCAGGTAGCTACATAGGGGACAGAACGAGTAATGTATACTGAAATTAAAGAGCAAAACATTAACAGTATCCCCATTTACAGCATCCCCATTTGCAGTATCCCCATTTACAGCAGATCCATTAACAGCAGATCCATTTACAGCATCCCCATTTGCAGTATCCCCATTTACAGCAGATCCATTTACAGCAGATCCATTTACAGCATCCCCATTTGCAGTATCCCCATTTACAGCAGATCCATTTACAGCATCCCCATTTATAGCAGGGGTAGGGAACCCTGGCTTCTAACACACACACTTCTAACTTTGTTCATTAGAATCAGGTGTGTTGGAGCAGGGAGACATCTAAAACATGCAGGGCTGCGGCTCTCCAGGATCAAGGTTCCCTACCCCTGATTTATAGTATCCCCATTTACAGCATCCCTATTTACAGTATCCCCATTTACAGCAGATCCATTTACAGCAGATCCATTGTTGAGACACAAACACTTTACAGAACTATTTAAAAAGGAAAGCAATTAATTTGACAAAAAGAGAATGTGGTCTGGTGAACCAGTGAACGTGGTCTGAAAGACAAATAGACAGATTCTCAAGATACTAAATATGGATTCATATTTTGACTGCTACTGACTAAAAACTGAGTAGGCCCAGATGAATTCCACTGGCCAAGCATTTCACTACGATTAATTGCTGCTGATCTGTCTATGTACAGTATGTGTTCAATAGAACATTGAATCTTGATTTGAATAAACGTTCAAATTAATTTGAATTGAATTGAACTAATTTAATTTATTCAGTTTTAAGCGACGTCTGAGTAGCATGCCCCTACTGCACGACTAAAGAGAGACTGCTCACTGCTTTACAGTTAGGAAAAAAATGCTCTTCTACAAATACAGCAAACTCCATGTTGAGTCCTCTGAAAATACCATAAAGATGACAGTTTGGGAAAACATGCAGTTGCATCTCAGTTGCAGACATTTTTCCAAGTTATCCTACTTTCATCTGGGTATTCCAATTTATAATTTGGTAATTTAGAAGTAGGGCTGTGCAAAAAACAAAAAAATAATTGATGCAGCTGAGTATCGCCCTTTTTTTCAGGTTTCGCATCGATTCTGAAGCATGGTGTAACGATACCTTTTTTAATGTATTTTGTAAGTGTTAAATGTGTTAAATATATAAAAATATATATAAAATATATAAACCAAGACAGGGAATAGATATACACAATGAAAGATAGAACTCAATCATCGATAAATTAATTATTGAATAGATTTAATTTAGTGATGATGATGATGAGAAACAGCAATACTGATTAATATTGTTATATAATATTTATAAAAATCGTGATTTTATGGGTTTAAAATGGCTCTACACCTCATAATCGTTTAAAATTGCCCACGGTCCATGCTGATTTCCGATCATACTTTTGGTCCGCTGTTGATGTTAATGTGTCCCGCCTCTCAGCCCCTCCCCTCCCCTCACTCAGATCCTTCAAAGTTCAAAGTTGTGCAATGGGCTCAGAGCTGGGCTGAAGTAACACTTTAATTCAAGGTAAGCCCAGCATGTCAGGGATCTATAGCGGGGGGAACCACGTCCTTACTATGAGGCTGAGTCGTTAAGCTGGTACTCTCGGGAGCGACTGAAGCAAGCCTGCACGCCTGCATCCTCCCACAGCCTGTGGATCACTCCGGTAAGCTCTGCTGACATCACCCCCTCCTCTGCCGAGCTCGCCAGGGCAAACAACTGCCGAGCATCGTCCTGGTAATAGAGAGAGAGAGAGAGAGAGAGAGAGAGAGAGAGAGAGAGAGAGAGAGCGACCCCATTATCAATTGCTTTGTATTCTGTATTGATTCACTTTGTGAGAATGTCTGCACCAGAATAAGGACCACAAGAGACAAAACCACTAGACCAGTGTTTCCCAACCCTGGTCCTTGGGGAACACTGCCCTGCATGTTTTAGATGTTGCCCTGCTCCAACACAGCTGATTCAAATGAATGGCTCGTTAAAATCCTGATAACGAGACATTCATTTGAATCAGCTGTGTTGGAGCAGGGAGACATCTAAATCTAAATCCTAATAATCGTTTCTTTCTCGATTATACTGTTTTTGTAATTATTAGTAGCCGAAATTGAAATCACGATTAAAATGTGATTAATTGCACAGCAGGAGCGTTGGCGTACCGCTCGTGTAGCATCCCCAAAGTCTATCTTTAACCGTCCCATCGCTCTGATGATGGCGATGATGGACTGGATGGTGTTGCTGTACACAACCACCCGGTACTGCTTGCACTCCTCTTCCGAGTAGCCGTCTTCATGGATGATTCTGGAACAGAACCAAACATACATTTGTGTCAAATACACCAAATAAATATCTCCTCACATTCCCCTATTTTAGCATTCTCTGTGCATCAAAATCTGATACTTCTACACAGCCCTGGCTCCATAAATAGGTGCATAAACAACACCTTTCACAACAATAATTCCGCCGGGCTTCGAAATGCGTTTTAATGTGTGGGGGGGTGGAACTTCTAAGGGAGTTTGTTTTTATTTGAACTCAAAGTCAGCAAGCGTTCACGGGGAAATGACTAACCCTGCCTTTAACGTTTCGCATCTGCAAATCCGCAACACTGAGCATGTCTCTTGCATATGCGCAGCAAATAAAGCATGGGGATTTTGTGTGTGTAAAACTGTTATTAGTTAGCATTCGACTTTGTGAAAAGAATGCTTCTACATAAATGATAAAATGCTCTGACTCTGCTTCGATTGTATTTCCACATAAATGAACTCTGTCGTCAACACAACTCGTCCTACACCATTAACGATGACAACCACGTTCTTTGGAAATGAATATGGGTGTGTGACAGGCTGGGACTTACTTCATCTGTTTTACTATTGTGCTTTTCCCAGATTCTCCAGCACCTAAAAAAAGAGGCACAAGTATGTTATATTATAGTCAGCAACAATTTAATACAACAATCCAAGCCTAATACTTAGACTGCTTCTCCGACGTGAAGTTTTATTTACATGTCTGTATGGGCACTCCCATGTAATATTCCCAAAGGAAGCTTTTCACAATGGGTGACATTCTTCTAAAATCACTACGGTCCTGATACACTGCATCCATTCAGCAGCAGCGAGAGACTAAAGAAATCAGACCTGCCAATTGGTTTGAATTAATACCCAAAGCTAGTGGGACCTAGAAAGATACAAGATCACCTGTATTGAGCGAGATTCAGCCAATTCTGGAACAAGCACCTTGAGATGTTGAAGCTGCAGTGCAACATGACAAAAATTGTTGCATCAACGAAACAAGCAGCCCTGACACCACTACAGGAATTAGATTACTTGCAACACTGAACATCTTGATCAAATACAATTATTGCTGCAGTTTTCATCCATTTTATACATTTTTCTAAGATCTATCTTCTAATGTCACTAACATTGTTAGGAAAAGTATATTTATGTCTACAATAACAGCGTCTGTCGTAACAAAGAAATTGTGCATTACCAGTAATGTAGAGGGTTGTAACCATGATAACCATAACTAAAAAGATTAGCTAAACAGGAAAACTGTAGTCACAGTGATGCTGACTGAGACAATATTGTTCCAAAACCCATTGGGGCAATCACAGATCACGCTGTTCTGCGATCTGTCAGATGGTACAACAACATCAACAATATACTAACTGCTAGCTGTATACAAACAAAAACTAACACACATTTGTTTGGCCCAGTGACTCTCAACGCAAAGCTACACAGAACTAAGAACAGAAAGATAAATAACAACAACAACAACACTTCACTTGTTAAATTGTATTCTAATTCAGTCTATGCAAAATTTTGATCAACATTATGTAATTCAACATCTGGTTTGAGTCTACACTAGCAGGGGAATGGCCTGTTGAAAAGCACAACCACAGAATTTATACATAAGACAACCGTCACAGCTCAGAAAGTAAGGGAGTCGTTTGGTTGAACCAGTTTGGGAGAAAGTATCCAATCTATTCTCAATTCTTTTTTGCACACAGTTTTTTACTTTACTTCAACACAACAAAATATTCAGCAGATGACTCAAGTCAAAAGTAAAAAAAAAAAGTTTCAGTTCCTTTGTACGGTCAACTCTAAACAAACTTCAATAAAATAACATCTAGACCTCCTCATTTACTCATAATCTCATCCATGACAACAGCTGTCTTCAGCCAGGTCTTAAACCAACTTTACACAGGCATTCAGCGTCATCCAACCCACCGTCATGGATTCAATTTAAGGTGTTTTTTCTGTCCTTTTTGTTTTTTTGGGGTTCCCCAGTTCTTGTGTCACTGCCCTGCATTGTTTAATGATTTCACCAGTTCCTTATTATGACCTGTCCAATGATGTGTCAGGTTTTCCAGTATTTAGTCTTTGTGCATTTTCTCCAGTTTGTCAGATTATCGTCTTATATTTGGTGTACATGGTCCTGCCTTCAGTTCCTCATGTTTTGTGAATTCAACCCCTGCGTATTCAACTCTGTCGTGGTTTTGGGTCCTTACCGCCGCCTCACCGTATCACTGACAGAAACGTGTGTCCTGTCAGGGAAAACCTCCACCCAAGCCTCATTTAATGTGAACACGGAAAGTAGAACTGATACAAATCACGAATCCTGTCAAATTGGAGGTGATTTCCATTGGAGGTACAGTATAAGCGGTAGATTCCCAGCAGCACTGGTTAAAGAGAGCAGCCAGATGCTCTTTTGTTTTCCCTATAACTCACTTGTTCTGTGGCAGTCATGAGAGGAACGCAGTGCCTGGAAAAATGCATTTCTTTCAGAATTGTGGTCGGACCTCGAAAATGAATGTTTCCACGCCGAGAAGTTCCCAGCTGCGTGGCATTGTTACAGTTCTAATACTGCAGCTTTCATCCTCCATAGTAATCTAGTAGTAATCTCTGTAGTAATCTACAGAGAGCCTTTAACATAAACATGATTTCTTATGGGATTGCCACTTGTTACAGTTAAATACATAGAAATTGCCCAAGTGCAATTATTAAGTAGTCATCTAACATTAATGATTCAGTAAATACATATAGGAAGCACTGGCCTGTTTAGTTTTAGTTAAGAGGCGATGTACAGTATTTATTTTATTAGATATATGTCATTCGATGCCCTTGACAGAGCCAAATGTATAGTAAAGTGAGTTTACAGCCAGTTATGATGTACATTTACAGTTTAGAAGAGCTCATACCAAATGAGCAGAATAGCAATGTTTTGCTTGATGAGGTTTTGTTTGGCTCATCAAAGAATAATTAGTAGTAAAAATAATAATAATAATAATAATAATAATAATGCCCGGATAATCAGGATTATCCGAGGGCTTGTTAAAGTGTGCTGTAACTGAACCCTCACTTGTGTTGTTTGAGCAGTTAACTAAATGATAAGACTAGACTCAGATGAAAAAATATATTGACAAATTCACATTTCTCGATTAAAATCTTCATGCTGTATGTCTGCCTGTCTTTTTCTCATATATATCTATTTTCTTAAAAGTTGCATACGTATCCTCCCACCTGCAGCATTAGACAGGTTGACATATGATATGCCCAAAAGACAATTAAAAAGACAATTAAAACAATAATTTGGTATGCCACTGAATTAAAAAAGAAAGTTAACGAAAGAAAAAAAAAGGAAACACTAAACACCAAGATGAAGAAGTATTGCAGCAGCTGAAGAGATGATTAGTAACTTTTTGGAAAGTCTGCGTGAGGCACATTAATACAATGTTTGGATGCAGGTTTTTGATTTTCAGTTACAGTATGTACTGTAATGCTCATAGTAAGCCTAGTAGGCCACGTACAATCTGTTTTAAATTGCTTGTTTAGGACAACTTACTTCACGTCCTGACTCCTGCTTATAACCTACCATAACACAACATTAATTTAGAAATTATGTTCTAGGTATTGCCTTGTTATAATAATCGTGTAGGTCTATGCTATGTGAGGTTGTGGGGGTTAGGAGTGGGTCGAGAAAAACAATGTATTACATGGCAAAGATAAATGCCAGGAGCCATGTTTAACTGTATCAAACTTCAGTAAGTTTAATACAGTTATAAAATATCAAACTTACGTAAGTTTGATAGATATTTCACGCAAAGCAAATTGGATTTTATAACAAAATAGCTACAACGCGTTCTCTAAATGTGTAACAAAATCGTGCATTCGCGCTTACCAAGTAAGAGCAGTTTAACTTCTCTTAATGCTTTCTCTTTATCTTCACGTAAGCTTCTATCTATCATTTTACTCCTCTCCATTGCAGCTTTATCTTCGCCACTTATTGTGCAACCCATGTTGTCAACTTCTAGTTGGAGATTCAGATTGTTGTTTCAGCACAGCAATCGCTTTGCTCGGCTTGAAGTTCCCCGACCAGGGAAGGGAAAGGCGTTGGCAATATACGCTGGTCTTGCCAACTATCCCCACAGGGAATTGATGCTAATCTTGTGCAGCTAGTAAAATGCAGTGTCGGCTATGGAGAAACGTTTCTTTAAAGCAAAAAATGTCTGCCTTTATAATACTGAATTCGTGGTGTTAGATCCAACTTATCCGTAGTTATATACTCGCACGTATAGGCTATACTGCGTTAAAACAACTTAAATTCGGCAGAAAAACTACGAGACACATCTATACTTCTTTATCCTACGTTTTCAAAGAGAAACGCACGCGCAAAATATAGCAACATTTTTCTCCCAGACTGTCGCAATGTAGCTAGGTCCACAGCTGATACAGATGCTCGACGCCGCTGCACCGAAACGGCGCATGGGAAATGTAGTTTTTATGTTCATAAAAACAAACCTAAACATTTTGACCAATAGAATAAATCCGTGGTTTATATGTGGGTAGTTTAACATTGGAGCTTCGAGCACACACACATTTAAACAGCAGACATTGGGTTGCTTTACCTATTTCCAGCATGCACGTCTCACATGAGCTACTTCAGGTTTACGTTTCTGATTCAGATTTTGATGTAAGAGCGCCCCCTGTGAAATTCCATCTCAATGGCACCAATTGCGTTGCTCTTTTTTTCGTTTTTTTTATTTTTTATTATAAAAGACAGCTGCTGTAAGTTTACATTTGTATAAGGAAGTTGATGTTTGTATTTAAACTCAATGCAGCACATTTCTGCTTAACACAGATTTTATATTTCTTTTTTTAAATGTAAAACATTCTATAATTAGCCTATTTTGTATAATTACCAATTCCATAACCATAAAATGTTCCACGAACAAGCTAATATAGTCTATACATAGGCAATTCTGAAAATTGTATTCAGTGTATGCAGCCTATACTCTGGTACTCTGATGAGACCGTGGCCTTTTTTATGTACTTTCATTGAGGCTTGTAGCCCACCAAGAAAAGGTCAAACTGTTTGAACTGTCTCACCACGCTCCAGGAGATTCCCTCCTGGCTGAACATGAAAGGTATGATGAGTCACTAGTAATCAGATGCACAGCCACACAAGAGAGGCTATCAGAACATTAAGGTATGGAGGATAAAGGGGTATATATTTATGTTTTGGGTCGTAGCTATAAAAGGTAATCAGCGCTTCTGCTGACGAAAAGAAAATGTTGTTCCCTAAAATGTTACATTTATTCAACATTTATTTAAGCATTCAATCCATACCCTTTACATAATCTCTCCTTCCTATTTATATGGTATATTTGGGGATTGGTTGTTTGGTAGATTTTCTACTCTTGAAAGGTATTTGTAGCCACATGGCTTATAATAAACGTCAAATTCTGACACTGTAGCTTTTTCCACTGTTTGAGCTGCCCCTAAAGCTGACACCAAGCCTCTCCTAATGCATGAGAAGGTATAAAATAAAGGTAGGCTTTGCTATCATGTCATCTGGGAATACAATTAGGCTTTAGCTCATGAGAATTCCAGTTGTTTCTGTAATATCTTAGCAACTCCTTCTGAATACACACACTGAATACACACATTTGAAAATGTTTTGACACATTCTTCTACTGGAAAGTAGCGTAGTTCTACATGGGAGTGTGACATAGAATCTGCAGCATATTTGTGCAAGTTTGTTTTAAAATATTTTGGGTAACTATACTACTCCCTGCTGGTGAAAACAATGCCATGTGGGGATAAAGCTGCTGTAGGTTGGATTTGAGATTTGCAATGACAGATAAAGAATAAGAAAAGAGAGCAATATTTAGTTATTAATGCTTTGCCTCCAATTTTCATGAAATCCCTCGATTGAGAGAAACTACTTCTAGCAAAAGCTTGCATTTGGATGAACAATCTGAAGCGCATAATTGGGCAAAGCACACCCATTCTCGCGCACACCCACGCACGCACGCACACACACATGCACACACACTGAATAGTTTGCAAGGATCCATGTTTTAATTAACAACGTCCCCTTTATACATATAATAGGTACTTCATGTGCCATCATGTGTAACCTCAGGCTGTGGTCAAGGTCAGTGACAGAGAGGTCAGTTTGTGTTTGCTACACCGGTACACCCCCCCACCACCGACACACCACGGATAGCGAGTCTACTGCTGGTGCTTTCTTCAAAATGTCACCCAGCTTTCATCCTCCTCCTAGGGCTTAATTTCACGTCTGTGACTCCACACCCCCTACCTGCACCACACGTGAACACACACGCACACACACACACACACACACCGGATGTGAGGTAAAGAGTAAGAGCAGCGAGAGCTAATATTATTTGATTATTATTTTCATATTCTGCATCCACTTTCAGGAAAGAACATTTAACGCAACATTAGATTTGGTAGCCTTCTGTTTGAAAACAGTATAACATATTGTGGTCGCTGCCTCTTTAATCAAATGCACATGGAGGGTAAAGCATAACAGCTTAACGTAACAGCTTATAATGATGGATCTAGACAGGATTTCAATGGGGGTACAAAAGAAATACAAACGGAAAAGTACATAAATTATACACATGAATGGCAGGTAAAAATATTCTCACAAAGTTCAACCTGTAGGCTGCCTTCAAATTATTATAATTTTTCATAATCAGAGGAAACTGAAACAAACCCCAAAAGTTTTTTATGTTGTTGGAGCACTTTTTCTTCTATGGTAACAGAAATGCTGCAAACAGCAAACTAAATTACCATAAAATTTAATTTTACAGTAGCCTATATAAGATCACAGTATAAAAATACAACACATATGTACAATACAAATGATGATCCATGTAAGATGTTGAAGTCAATAAATGTTTCTATTGTTTTGCTGCTATACTAAACACTGTAAAATGTATTCTAGTGTTAAAGGTGGAGTCTGCGATTGTAAGCTAATAGATATTTTGTTAAATTCAGCAAATATCTCTTAACGGTCCTGTAGCTGCTCTGCTGAATAATAATCTTGTGTTCCCACACAGCCCTGGCTGTGTAAATAAGAACACAAACAAAGTGGTGCAGACCGCACCACACAACAGTATCCCAGTCTTGGCATCAATGCATAGCAGAGCTTCTGAGGGAGCACACATAGGGCAGTGAAGGCAGAGGTTTCCTAGGTTTGAGTTGAATTCAAATCAAGTGGGAATCTCCGGTGCTGAGAAATGAATGCATCGTGAAAGTGCCGAAACCTGCAGTTCATCGAATGACCACTTGAGGCTGGCTGCAAAAGGGAGTCAGCCCCCATTGACTCCAATGTTAAATTGTCTGACTTATATTAATACACAATGTTTTACAGCCTGGATGAAAAATTGGTTTGGGTCTCTATACTGTAGCTATTGTCTCCACGTTCATGACAACTGTACGGGGAGTGACATTGTTTTATAACTCATCAGTTAAAAATATATTAGCCATACATGTATCCCATTATTATAGATGGGGGGGGGCGTTACAGGTGAGGTGCTGCTAAAATGGCGACGGACAGAGTCAGCACAGTGCGGTGTTCAAATCCGTTCTTGAGAAAAGTTATGGGTGACGTCACGGAGGGTTTGACCATTTATATATAGAGTCTATGGTTCAAATATTACATGGTTTAAAAAAGAAAATCCTTTAAGCTCGTTGACATGACTGCAGTTGATGGATAATGTAGTGCATGAAGATCCTGAGTATGGATTCCATAATTTTAAAGTATTGTGCTAACATGTAATTTGCATTGCCGTTATTGATTACATTTGCTGGCCAACCTTCATCATCTACCATATTTTTTGCTGCTGTGAGAGAGCATTGAGGCTTCCTCTGACAAAGAAGCCTTTTTTCTCTCCAACTTGCAACACAATTATAAAACCTCTGCGTGCCTTGTGTTAGGGGTCTTGTGATCATGCCGTGGCCGGTATGAGACAACCCAAAATAAAGCAAGAAAGGCAGGGAGACAAATAAAAGCGAGGCGTAACAATGGTTATAGTGTCTGCTCACATTTTCTTTGCAACATTTGTCACAGCCATGTGAGCCGTGTTCCACCTGAGATCAAAGTATCACCAATGTCCTCCACTAGTTGCTAAATGAGGCCAAAGACAAATCTTGCCATGTGTAAGTATTGTCACACCTGTATGCTTTGTATCCGCAACAAATCGGCTTGTTTATGGCCAAATGCAACAGCACTCATAGTTCTTGTGTGCAGCATTAGCTGTTGTTTACCTGTAAACAACATTGGCACCGGTGGCTAACGGGAAATAGGCACAATGTTCACATGTATTGCTGTGATGTCTTAGTTGAACAACATTCTTTCAACTTATGGTTTGTGATGCAATGTCACAATAACACTTTTGTCAGAATGTTCAAAGCCAAACGTTTTGTAACATAGAGAGGATTCACGCAACGAGGAGATGGTGAGGATCACGAGCCCTCCAGTGTGAGATGGCTTTGGTGAGGTGATTATCACAAGCCTACAGATAAATAAACATGATAAACACGATTGTAAAAGTTAAAATTTGTATAAATATCACTCAGAGCACAAAACTATGAAATACTATTATAAACAGAATTAATATTTAAAAATGAGCAGCATTGAAGAAAAACATTGGATTATTATTTAATGTCTTGCAGGACAATATGCTTTCATTTCTTGTTTGGTATTATGGGTAGAATAAATACACTGTTAAAATGGCTTCTCTGCTTACCTTTCCCCACACAGACAAATAAAAAAAATGTTGAGGTAATTTTTAGTTTCCCCTAACTTCAATAAAAGTTCCCTAATTGTATGAAATGGGAATGTCTAGTTTGCGTGATCACTGCCCAAATATTTAAAATGTAATAATTTGCATACTTTATTATAATTGTCAAATGCAAATTATTGCCAGTTGTCATTTTTTAAATATAAATAATTTTATATATAAATATTTTGTCCATGCTTACAGACATGAGGTTCCAAAGGGACTGCAGATCTACAGCTTTAGGTCACAAAAATATCCACTATATGTAACAGCTTAACCATTTTCTGCCAGACGTATGTATATATCATCTAAATGTTTTGGTGAAGTCCCCCTTTATCTGTAATTCTACAATGAAGATATTGTGTTCTGCAGTCACCTCACTAAGTTGTTTCACCTTAAAAGCAGTTATATCACGAGCAAGTACCAACTTACCGAACAGTTTTTTATTTAAATATTTGTTAGAAAAGATCAATAAACTCAAATATCAATCAAATCTAGACATGAAAATAGACTTGTACTGTATCTACAGTACAAGAGAGACCACTACAGCTCAGGTACAGTCCTGCAGAGGTTGTTGGAGAGGCTTAGCTCAGTGTTCAGTTGTTGTTGCTCCATGAAGTCCGAGGTCTCCTTAAAGATCTGTCCCGGTATATGAAGGTCCGCTGACATGTTCTGCTTCACAGCCGAGTCCCGAGGACTATCATCGCTCTCGGGCTCCACCGCGCTAGTCCGGCTATGGGAGGGCTCCAGATTGCATCGGGTGCCCTGGAGGAACTGCAAGAAGTTCTCCTCGATCGAGGCGTCGTGGCTGGCCAGCTGTTCCCCCTCCCCGGGCCGGGCCCGCTTGAAGAGGCAGGCCAGGTGACGGCCCAGCTCTTCGCGGATCTGTCGGTTGAGGCAGCCGTAGAACACTGGGTTGGAGGTGAAGCAGAAATACCCGATCCACGTGACCACGTCCTCCAGCTGCTCCTGCGAGCGGGGAGAGGTAGAGGCCAGCGCCGAGTAGAGATGGAAGGAGAAATACGGCAGCCAGCAGCAGAGGAACTGCCCGCCGACGGCCGCCATGATCGCCGCGGCCTTACCGCCGCCAAACGACGTCCTCTGCGGCGTGCGGCGACGCCCGGCCCAGCCGCCGCACGGGCTGCCGGCTGCCCCCGCCGCGGAGCGGCTGCCGAGGGAGTCGTCGGAGCGTAGCCGCGGCGACTCTGTCCAGGTGGGCACGGGGCCGCGCTGCATGGCGGCCACGCGGGCCACCCTGAACATGTTGCAATACACCACCAGGATGATAAGAACGGGGCACAAGAAGTACACCGTGGTGAAGAAGACCGCGAACAGCAGCCACGAGCTCCCGTCTCCCGTCGCCCACTGCAGGGAGCAGTGCCTCTGGGCGGGGGCTCCCCGAGGGCTCCCCCCACCCTGGTCCTCCCGGAGGAGGCGAGCCGCGAGGGGCAGGGCAGCCATGACGGCGGCCTTGACCCAGACGGCTACCAGCACGGCAGCCACCACCCCTGCGGTCATCTTCACCTCGTGGCGCATGGGGTGGACGATGTAGAAGTAGCGCTCCACGTTGATGGCGCAGATGGTGAGGATGGCGGCGCTCGCCAGGCACACGCTCAGCCACAGATAGCCGCTGCACAGCGCCTCATCGCCGCGCACGCCGTCAGGCAGCATGCCGAGCGGCATGAGCACCAGCGCCGCCAGCAGGTCCACGGCGCATAGGTGGAACACCAAGGCGAACTTGCGCAGCCGCGGCGTCTTGGAGATGACCACCATCACCGCCAGGTTTCCCGCCACGGCCAGCGCGTCGACCGCCAGCATGACGCACAGGGCCAGGGAGCGGCCCACGTCAAATCCGGCCCAAGTGGAACCCGCCCCCGCTGGAGAAGCCCTGGTGGCGTTGGGGGACAGCGAGACGGGAAGCAGGTCAGCGAGCGTTATGTTCCGGGGGCGGAGGCTGTAAGATGTGAGCTGCTCCATGGGATGACAGGATGAGGGAAAGGGAGAGAGGGATATAGGGCGGAGTCACAAGCCCTTCACCCATCCTCCCCTGGGGGAGGGGCGGGGGTCACCGTAGAGCCTGCTGTCATGACACCGGAGGAAGCAGAGCAGCCTGTGGAGCCAGTTTCATTCAGGAGCCAATCTCTCTCATCCACGAAACACCTGAAGCAAAAGAGAAGACCTTGAAGTACTCAAGTGCAACGTTGTATAACAGGCAACAGGCACCCCACCTGGAAACCACCTGAACACAACCCCACCTGGATTCCACCCCAGCTGGACACCACCCCACCTAAAGACAACCCCACCTGGATTCCACCCCAGCTGGACACCACCCCACCTAAAGACAATCCCACCTGGATTCCACCCCGCCTGGAGACAACGTTACACACTGTCACATGCAGGGCCCTGAGCGCCAGGCATCAGGTACCTTTCCATACCCTGAATACCTGCATGTGCAAGACTGCCATTTATCAAGTGTGAGAGGATACATTGTGGCAACGCGGCTGCTCTGCCTATCCTGCTCATGGAGCCCACATATCAAAACATGCCAATGTCAAAAATGTGTCACCTTCAACACAAATCAATCACAGTGACTTGGCTGGGATGTAAAGTCTGCTCCCTGGATATGCACTGTCTAGGTCTAGGCAATATGTACTATGTATGTAATAATAATGTACTGTATGTGTGGGAAGGCTATATGGTTCTGGAGCCTAGTCTGAGAAGGACGGTGGTAGTTATTGCCTGAATAAAAACTAAATTTAGTGGAGTTGTTTCATCCAACAGGGGCCTCAGTGGTCTAATTGCATATAGGCTACATTCTGTTTTGGTAGGTCATGTTCATAAAAATAATAATAAAAACAACAAAAAAACCAACGATGGCAGACACAGGCAAATCTTAATCTTAATCTGGGTGCATCTGCACTCTTTCTCAAACACAACAATAGCCTACCAAAAGCACTGGCCAAAGATGAGAGTGTCATAACATGTAGTTCATTGGACATCAAGAGCGACCAAGCCGCAAGTCGCCACGGTAGCAGCAGCCCTCCACATACAGTAGTTATTTATATTTATATTTAGAGTCACTCACACAAGAAGGCCCGGTATGGCTTTCATGCATGGAGAAGAGCAGAAAAAGACCTTGTGTAAGTCATGGACCAATGTGATACAGTGCTACAGTTTGCACACACGCCACAAGTCTAGGACTTGCCCGTGGGTGCCCTAAAGATGCCAGTGGTGGCAAGACCAGGTTGTTTTCACCAGAGCACTATATGGAACTTCTCACGCATAGTATCGCAATGCATATCGTATCGCTGCACCAAACATATTTGATATTGCGTTGTGATATTGTGGATTCCCGTCCCCATGCTCTTCAGCAGCAGCAGAAGAAACGCGTGACCAACCACACACATGCACCCGTGTGTGTGGTTGGTCATTATCTTTATCAAAGGAGTCTTTATTTTGCAACCTTACGAAAAGTCATACATCTGCGAAGAAACATTATATTCACCGGAAATGCTAATATCGCTGTACCACAATGTTAATAATATAGCCTCAAGATTCTACAGAATTAAATACAATCAAATAATATATTAGTGATCTGATTTACAGTATACTGCAAGCCCCATCTCTAATTTAAACAAACAAGTATGTTGATTTGCCAAGTTTTGCAACACTTCTCCACTGTCCGGCAATAGCCTACAACACTTTAGGCAAAAATCAAAGGCATGGTGCAATATTTAACCTGGCAATTTGAAAACATATGACCCTCATATGCATATGACTCACTGTTTACTGCAAGTGAAAACTAACTGCCTTGTCCTATACACTTTTCCCCACATGAACAACATGGCACGCTGTTTACATCAAGTATAGCCTATGCATTTATATCAGGAATTTATAAAGAATTTAAATGTGGTCAGCAGTTAGAGGATAAACCAACCCAAAACTAAAGGAGATATCGTACGTCCTCTCACGTAAATTAATATCTTAGCACTATATAGCCACACTCTCAACCGAACATCACTCTAACCAGTATACAGCTCATACTTTGCCGCTATCTGCGGCGTGCACCCAGTAAACGTGGCTCAGACGAACTCCAATAAATGGATTATGTCAATTAGCCCTTGTGCTGATATGCTACAATAAAAACAAGACGCACCTTATCGAGGGCTGCTTCCTCCTGTATCCAGGTTGTGTATGTGCTGAAGTGGACCGTCTCTGTTACACAACACGCACGGACACACACGCACACACTCGTGCACATAATGCACACCACGTCAGAACGAGGGGGAGAGAAGAGAGGAGCAGTTATGAGTCTCCTCCTCACCTGGCTCTTTCATCTCCTCTTTAACCCCTACCTCTCCTTCCCGTCCCCAAACTGCCCACACACACACACACACGTGCACGCGCACACGTCCCTCCAGCTCACTTCTGGTCAGGTGTAAGATGCAGGTGGCAAATGCAGAGCTGAACGGAGACCAATGCTCCTCTCTTACGCGTGCACAAATGGCGAATGTATGCACACACACACACACACACGCGTCACGCACACGCACACGCACACTTTCTCGCCATACAGATAACGGCACACGCTCAGAGCAACTGCAGAGCGCTAGACAAGCAGGCGGCGGACTGACAGGCAGCAGCCACGCTGCTCTTACTGGGTCTTAGCGCCTCACGCTGACGCTGAGTGGCTGATAGATCTGGGTCTCTCTTGTTGCTCTCTCTCTCTCTCTCTCTCTCTCTCTCTC
>JAODOY010000022.1:1513162-1530974 GCA_025399855.1 Forbesichthys papilliferus
GCTGTAACAGTGTTGTGAGCAGTAATACACCCCTGCCCTTGCTGTAACAGTGTTGTGAGCAGTAATACACCCCTGCCCTTGCTGTAACAGTGTTGTGAGCAGTAATACACCCCTGCCTTGGTTCCCCAGACAACGCTGTGCAGTCTGTTGTGTCCTTCGACCAGGGAGGAGAGTGGCTTCCTCTGATGAAACCGGCCAACAGCAAGTGTGATGCCACAGCGAAAGACCCCGACAAGGTGAGGACATCATTTCTTGGGCAAGCATACTGTGTATAATACCTGATGACAAATGGAGATTGTAGTGAGAAAAATTAGGAAACCAAAGTAATACACTACTATTTATTCATAATGACAACAAACGCACGCACTCAATCACACACACACACGCAAACGCACACGCACACGCACACACACATACATACGCACGCAAACACGCGCAAGTGTGTTTTGTCCCTATGTTTTTTTTCATGCTACCCTGAGACAGCTGTAGCATCACGCCATGTCAGCCTTTATAGTTGGAAACTCTGATTCAAAGGTTGGTAGTAAGCACAGTTGAATCTTACACAGGAGCTGTGTTTTGTGTCTCTACAGTGTAGTCTGCACATCCATGCTGCCTACAGCACGGGAACGAAGCTGAATGTTCCCATGCTGCCTCTGTCAGAGTCCAATGCTGTAGGCCTCATCATAGCGCACGGTAAGCCCACATGGCCACAGCTTGAACAGGAAGATGCCTCTTTTATTTGCTAAATGCTTCACTTGCTGTAGTTATGCTGCGTTTGAGCAGTATCGGTAGCAGCATCTGTTAGTAATGCTTTACACATCAAATGGTATGTGTAGGCCTATTAATTAATATAACTTAGTCTCACATTGCATTATGATGTGTTTTACAAATGTAAACTGGTAATATTCATTCATTTGTATTAATTTTCCATGTCTGAAGTTGGAACTTCCGAGCATTAATCATTAAACAGAGAGGGTATAGTTCACTTGCATACTGACCTTGGTTTCTGATATTGGTTGGCCTGCAATCTGACCTTGGTTGGCTAGTAAACCCATCTTGATTTAAGGTGCTCCTGTCTGGCCATGCACACTGACTGGCTAGCAAACTGGCCCAGGTTGGCTAGCATACTGACCTTGGTTGGCTAGCAAACTGGCCCAGGTGGCTAGCATACTGACCTTGGTTGGCTAGCAAACTGACCTTGGCTAGCAAACTGACCTGGCCGTATGTGTGCTCAGGGAGTGTTGGTGATGCCATGTCTACGATGAAGCCTGATGTGTACGTGTCTGACGATGGGGGCTACACTTGGCTAATGGCCCTCAACGGACCCCATCATTATGCCATTCTGGATTCTGGGGGTCTACTTGTGGCCGTGGAGCAAAGCACAAACGAGCCCATCAACCAGATCAAGTGAGGCTCAAAGTCTATTCATGGGATCTGAATCCTTTGGAAATTCAGCAGAAAACCTTCCCACATGAAGGATTGAACATAAGGGGAAAGTGGTAGTTGCTTCAGAAAATAATAGTTGAGCTTATGATTTTAATGGAGCTTGTGTTTTGTTAATTCTGTATGTTGTCCTTCCAGGTTCTCCACTGATGAAGGTCAGTGCTGGTACGTGTACAACTTCACCAAAGATCCCATCCACTTCACAGGGCTTGCCTCTGAGCCAGGAGCCCGCTCTATGAACGTCAGTCTCTGGGGTTACAGAGACTCTTTCATTGGCCAGTACTGGATCTCTGTCACCATTGACTTCAACGAGCTCCTCACCAGAGACTGTGAGTGAGATAATTATCGTCGCTCACTACTTTGATATTACATTTACAGTTTGCAGTAGTATTGGTGATAACCTTGTTTTGCTGACCTGAAATGCACTATACGTTGCGTTTTAGAAATAGCAACTTGATTTCCAAACTACTCTCTCTGAATCAAATTCTCTGCTTCAAGATGTCCTAAAATAAAATTTAAAACACAAAATATGATTATTTTCTCTAATTAAATCCCTTTTTAGGCGATGACAAGGACTATGTACAGTGGTTGGCCCACTCTGATGACATCAGTGACCCCAAAGATGGCTGCATGCTGGGCTACAAAGAGAAGTTTCTCCGCCTGAGGAAGGACTCTGTTTGCATCAATGGGCGGGATTACCAGATCACCAAGGAGCCAACTCCTTGCCTGTGTACGCTGGATGACTTCCTGTGGTAAGATATCTGGTTCCAGGCCTTGAACACCTTGCTTAGTCAGACACTGATCTAGAGGATCATGTTTCTTTGCCTAGGTCTGTTTTTGACACCCTTTCTTAAAGACCTTTGTCTTCCAATTACAGCGATCACTTTAATAAGGCTAAATAATAGTTGGAAGCGAGAGATTGGAAGGTTCCGCAGGCTGCAGCTTTCTACCACTGGTCATGCGGGGGAAAACTGTGCCTGTCTTTGGTTAGGATGCAGTCCCCGGCACCAGAAGCAAGTCCATGCTGGGACAGATTGTCGTTGCACAGCATGAATAGTGTAACACAAACCCTGGCCTCGTACAACAGCGTGGGGAGAGGGAGAGAGCGTTAAGTGTCAGGGCTCAGGACATGCATGGATAAATGACAATGCGGTATTACAAAGGCATGTTGTATTATAGCGATAGTGAACATTAAACTTAAACTGTCAACTCTGTTACAACAATATGTCCACATGCTGGTGTTTTGGATGAAGTAATCCTGCCAATCGCTGTACAAAGCTGATGGATGGAGAAATGTATGTCCAAATGAAGCACTTCTGCAATGTGATATTTATTTCTTCTTCTCGAAAGGTGAAGTCAGCTGTTGTAAGATAAATGTACTTTTTGTCATATTCTGCACAATGGTCTGCTAAAGGACCTTTCGTTTGGTTGACAGGCAATCTGACTAATCAAAGTCCGATATGTTGCTATGCACCTCATTGTGCCAGATAAACAAGAATCACTTCAACTGGCAACACTATCGCTCCATCAAATCTGTTAACTTTAAACTTATCTTCATTGTGGAAATGTTGAAAGGACAGTGTTATGGGACGTGTAGACAACATAGATATCATAGATATCCTAACTAGACAGACTGGATGTAGACTACAGGTCTTTTAATTTCTTGAGGCCATGTGGAAAAACTAGGTCATCTACCTATTCTGTGTACGCTCTGAATAAAGTATCTGGTGTTTCTGCACAACCCTGGCTCTGCATATGGGAATACAAAGTGGTGCAGGCCGCATCACACAACATTATCCCATCCTTGGCTATGTGTGTTTAATGTGTGGGGCGGAGCTTCTGAGGGAGCACCCTATGGCATTGAAGAGAAAGGTGTTCTATTTTTATGAAGTTGAAATATCAACACATCCCCAGAATATCTGATTCCACTTTTAACTGAATATACTGTGTGTGTGGTTAGTGGTTAGCCATAGACTCCTAAAACAACAAATCTGTATTTCTCCTCAGTGACTTTGGATACTATCGCAAGGAGAACAGCTCAGAGTGTGTAGAGCAGCCAGACCTCAAGGGCCAGGTTCTGGAGTTCTGTCTGCAAGGCAAAGAGGAGCAGTTGATAACCAAAGGGTAAGGATCTAATTGTTGCCTGGAAACACACCAGTGCTAATTTATGTGTCTTTACACACATTACACGAATATCATCAGTACATTATGAGTACAAAAATGTGTAATGTCCCTTTTTAATGCCTGCAGCTACAGGAAAATCCCTGGAGATAAATGTGAAGGGGGTCAGGAACCGGAGCGTAAGGAGATAGACCTCAGCCAGAGGTGTGACAGTGACTTGCTGGCCCCGGAGCAACAGGTAGGTTTACACTCAGCATGCCACTGAATACCAAAATACACCAAGCCGCTGGCTAGTGGAATACACCACGTCACAGGTTGTAGGCTTGTTTGCTGTAGCTTCAACTGAATGACTGAATAGGTTCCACAGATGCCTTCTATTCTAGTAAACAGTGAATATTCTGCCCTCCTGGCAAAATGTGCATTTGTCATTCAGATATTTAATGCAGGAAGCGTAGGACACTGGAGGGGTTTAAAGGTACAGCGAGTAAGACTGATAATTGAACATCAAAACAAACACACCCCAGTCTCCTTACTGTGTCCACAGGGTGCTTCCTCAGGAGCTCCACCAAGACTAGGGCTAGTGTTGTGTGGCTTGGTCCAAAACCTCTTTGTTTTGTTTTCTTGTTAACAGAGCCAGGGTTCTCTAGGAGCATCATATTTGTTTTCTCTCTCTCAACACGCACACAGAACGCGCAGCTATGGACCATGAGGAGATACTTGATTAATTTGACAAGTATCTTCCATTAGAATCACTTAAATGCACCTTTTAATAAAAAGCTGACAACACAGGGCAGTTGTGGCTGATCGATCAATCAATTAATAAATCAACCAATCAATCAGATGTTTATTAAGGACATGCACAGAGTTCAGAAGACACACCGTTAAACATATTCAAGAGCAACTCGACAGAACTCATTGCCAGGGTCGTTGGTGTTGCGTATTTACTGCAGAGAACATCTGCATGTGTATGTCGACATACACACAGTTATTTCTTTACGGCTTGGTGTTAGCTAACATTTCTGAACTTCTGCTATTACAGTTGCTGTTCGCTATGCCATTCCCATTCCTTCTATCTTTGCCTGCTGTTGTTTTCACAGACCGAGGGCCACTCATCCAAGTCAGTGCTCATTGTGGTGACAGTTGTCATCGTCATGCTGCTGAGCGTCCTGTCTGGGATCTTCATTGTCAAGAAGTACGTCTGTGGCGGAAGGTCAGTCAGATTTCAGATTTTTTTAATTTTTTTATCTATCCTTAATTGAAAGGATAGATACGTGTGGAAAAAGAGAGGTGGCCATATTTCCTCTATTCCATATTATTATTGCATCATTCCAATCTGTGGTTCTCCCCCATGGTAGATGTTTGTCTCTCAGGTGTTCTGACAGGTGTGTGTGTGTGTGTGTGTGTGTGTGTGTGTGCGTGCGTGCGCAGGTTTTTGGTTCACCGGTACTCTGAGCTGCAGCAGCACGTCGAGGCCAACGGCGGCTTCGACGGTTTGGACGACCCGCTGGAGACAAACCATGCTCAGAAGAGAGTTGTGTTCCACGATGACTCAGATGAGGTACTACAATGGACTGCATTAGATTAGGTTTAATAAGATGGACTTCATTAGCATGCCATGTGTAACCACAAAGAGTCAATAGAATAGCAGTTCAGTTCAGATTATATATTATATACTGTGTATTCGTCTGGTCGGCGTGACGTCATATGTGGCTTGAGAACTCGGTGACAACAAACGGCTGTGGCCTAGCAAACAAACGGTAAACAGTGGTGAAACTGTTTCACATATAGGCTATTCACAAGTCTCTGTTTATTTATTTATATTTATTGTGCTGAATTAGGCTATTTCGTATATATTCGTATTATGATGAGCTCCCAGGCAATGCCAAGAAGCATTAATTGACCTGAATTTGGACCACATAGGGAAAAAAAAACGTTTGTTTTCACAGAGTTGTCTTACTAAGCAATCGTGCAACGTCACCTCCGGGCGTTTGCCGACCAGACAAATAATTGTATATTGGATAATATTGAGTACTTGTTCTCTGTGTGCAGGATCTTATTGAATAGGTGGGACAACCTGTTGGAGCAACTGGATTCCTGTTCAAACTGTGGCTGGCCACTATCCTGTCACACTATTTTTTTTCCCCCCTTCCAGTTTTGTCCTCCTTTCACCTTTCTAGCGTGAACTTTGACCTTATAACAGAGGAGGAGTCTTTATCGCCATGCTACTGTCATCTGCAAGGTGTCATATGAATGTACAACAGCATCCTGGGCCTAATACCCCGTTTGAAGAGTACTTGGCACGATGACGTGTATGGCCGTGCTTGACGACGTCAAGTTAGTTTCCTTGGTAATGCAGAAATGATACATGGGGCTGGACTGTTGACAGAACTGGAGTAAAGCATTGCTGTGTTGGTGAAAGCTATATACACCATTTCTGTACGGGTCCTGCAGCTTCCAATACATAGGAGTGCTCTGGGGAATGTCTACTTACTGTATGTCATAGGTGTGTGCCCTGCTTCTCTCTACTTGTGCACTTGTAAATAGCCCTCCACCCCCTTTCCCATTGTTGATGTGATTCTACTTGGGTGTGTAAAGGGTTGTCTTGACCTTTCCTTTTACTTGTTAAGTATTTGTCTAAGTGATAAAATGCAACTGGGATCTTACATTTGCATTTAAGATGGATAGCAATAACATGTTTGGATATGTTTTATTGGTACACCTACTGTAACACTTTCTTCACTGTAGTCTTTCACAATACCATTTTGATAAATGTAGAATATTATCTTATTTGAGCAATCGTACATCATATCAATATGTTGATGACAGCCCATCCTGTTCTATTTAATGGATTTCCTCTTAAAATGATTTGCAGTTCTAACTGCCATAAAGCACAAGGTCCTTTTGTATGTGAAATGTTTGTAGTTTAAGATGTTCCAGAAACATGATTTGAGTTATTGGATATTGTACCAATAATGATGCCATTGGAACATCTAATTTGTTACATATACGATAACATGTTTGTAATTACTTGAACAGCTTTTTTATTGGCAAATAATTTTCCACATTACTTAAGACATTGCTAAGCTAAATTCATGTGGTTTATAGAATAACAACATTGGACTGTTATATAAATATCTAGTTTGATAGCAATTATTTACAGCTATTTTTACAATGTAGACTTGTGAAGGAAACCAAGCAATGTATGCTTAAAGTAGACCACAGCACTGGTACTGTGAGCACAGCTTTGTAATTATGTAATTTTTAAAAATATCCATGCTAGTGTATTTTAGGAAGTTAACTGAAAGCTTTGTACAAGCTCAACATATTGTTCTGCACGACATGAATATGAATAGTGCAAATTCTCCAGAATTAACTGACACACACGTTGGACTTAATTTGGTTTAATTTAAAAGCAATCCAGTTCATAACATATTTCATATTACTTTAATACATATTGCAGTGATTTTGTGCATCTGTTATTTATTTGTGATTAGCAGGTTTAGAGCAGTAAATGAGTAGATTGAACACCTAGTATGGAAACATGACTGGAGCCTTTTGAAAGTGTGGCCTGCACACAGTAACTGATACTTAGGTACATTTTCCATTGTTACCAGTTGCAACCAGTATGTATTTAATAGGCCATTGTTGCAATAAGTTAAATCCTTAAGCAGTAAGCAATAGACCAGGCTTCCATTTACAATGCATGTTAATTTCCAATGTATCTTAATACGAAACTCAGATTTATAGAACTTGAAAACCAAAATGGATACGTCATTCTCATGGTTCTACTGGTGTCGAGCAACATCATTCTGATCATTATTTCAATAAAACACTAGTGTGGATACAGGGACATGTAGCTGATATACACTGGCTGGGGAAGACTTCTACTGATTTCTATTTAATGAAGGTTTGCAGAAGTGGTGGCAACACCCCTTGCTTGCAGTTTGAAGTGCTGTATAAATTCATTTGCCATTGTGACGGTTTAGGAAATATACAATGTCAAAAAGAAAACTTAAGTTTCTCCTTTGTTTCGCTCTTCTGAACTGTATATTTGAGGAAGCTTGTTTTTGGTTGAACAATAAATTAATGTTCCTCAGATTCTGTCAAGGTAATATTTTGTCTAGTTCTTGTTTCTGACTCGTAACGTGTGACTGTGCAACCAACCATCCCATCTGGCTCAGAGCTGAAGTTGCAGGCTGCCTCATATTCTATATAAGAAATTGCCTTCGGCATCAAAAACATCTTTCCCAATCTGCACTACAGGAGAGACCTTTGCCAATGGCATCAGCTGCTCCACCTCTTCCTCTGTAAACACCTGTCCATCCCACATCTCTTCTTCTTCATCAACCTCTCCCTTAAACGCATTGGCTTTGGTAGCCTGGCCGTCCACTGATCCTGCCTTCACATCGTGTTTAGTATGAACAGCTGGCGAGACTGACAGCTTGGTGGGCAGGTGAGATGGAGGACCACCAGTGCTGGGCACCAGGTCTCTCCTTGCAGGAGGAAGAGTCTGACTGGTCACTGTTGCCAAAGCAACTGGGGAACCACCAGCTGGCAACTGCAGTCTCTCGTATTCGGCCCCTCCGCTTGCAGACAGAGCCTGCTGGCTATATCGATCGCTTACTTTGGCGTCCTGCCTGGCTCTTCTCTCAGGAGTGGGGACTGACTTGCTCCGGAGGACCCTCGCGATGACGTCAGGGCTGACAGAGAAGCCCTCAGCTAGACGCTCCACTGTCCACTCCTCCGGACGCTCCCGTTTCAGGTACCTGGTGGGGAAATACCGCACGGGGTGGCGCCGTTTTAAAACGCTGAACAGAAGCCAAGCTCTTACTATCGCTAAGAGACCAATAGCCACTCACCTGATCTGTTCAATAGCATCCCAGTTTAGCCTCCTCTCTGGGGCGCCAGGTGCTGTCATCAGACGCTTAATTTTATGATGTTTTATAGCTTTCTGCCGCATTGTTGTCTCACTGGGGGGAAAAAAAATACATGAGTTAACCTTCAGATCAATAATTTATTAGAAAACACCCATCACAAACACATTGCACATGGAACACATGTAGCCTACAGATGTGACACTGTCAAAACACTATGAATAGTACAGCCATGGAGAACCTCTTTGTACGTATTACATGTACACAAAAATGGCAATGTCTTACTCCAGTAAGGCTTGCAGCTTGACATGTGAATCTTCCACCTCGGGTACTTCACTGAACTCGTGGGATTGTTCTAGTCCCCTGTTTCTATCTCTGTGTGAATATCTCTGTCCCATCCAGACGTTGACATCTCTGTGTGTAACTCGGCAAATTATTGCTGAACATGCGGGTATCTCTGACAAACCGCCAAGCTTAGTGGCTAGGCAGAGCATTCGGAAGGGTAGAGCCATTTTTGGGTATCTCTTTTCGTACAATGTGTACCAGTACTGTAGTTTCAACTTCAAGGACAGCGATCTCATGCTACTACATATACCGTGATGGGCCAGGTAAAACGGTTTTTGACATGCATGACCAATTATATAATTGTTATGAGACTTAACACCTGACCTTCTACGAATCTTACCTATCATGGAAACACATTTCAACAACACACGCGGAATGACTTCCGCAAATATACATTATACCCCTGCTCAAAATGCGCCACTGCCCTCTAGTGCGAGGGAGGCGCAATTAATGTGAAAATGTCTCAGCGCTCAGAGTCTACTGGCGCTACGGACGGCTAAGTCGAACACTTATATTATAGTCTTACATTATTTTACGTCGAGTGCAACAATTACAAAATATGTTTTTAGACTATGACACGGTCTGCAACATGCTCATTTAGAACAAAGACTTGTGCATGCGGAGGAATGTAAAGCCTGCCCTCTGCCGGGCGTCCCGGGTCTCCGCAGGTTACGTTTTAACTAAGCAGCCTCCTCCACGACGCTGATGTTTCATTTGCGCCATTTTGTCCGCTCACTTTGGTGATTGGGCTTTAGCAGGCTGTACTAGAGCCAATCAGAGGGAAACCGGACAACGAAGATACGGTAAGGCAGACCCAATTGAAGGCATTGGTAGTTGTCAGCACGGATTGGTTTGTCATGGACCAACCAAATTACTAAACCTACAAAATGCAAAAATCAAGTGGCAAAGTGACTGTGACCCCGGTTAGATTGCGTGCAAATGCGATCTTCTCCATGTTGTGTTGAAACATAATCGATGTGGCCAACGTTAGCTAGCTACTAGCTAAAGTCTGCAATCTCAAACAAAGGGCTAACCTATCTGGTTAACATCTAGTAGCCGTGCATATTAGCTAGCTCAGTATGATTGACATTCAGACAGTGTTGGGTCGACCATTGATCAATGACCACCGTGTGTTGTCTGACCTAGCTACTGCCAGTGCCACAATATCAATACAGTAGGCTACGATCGACGGTACCGTAGCGCCAGCTTGACCAGCTCTCGCATTAATATGCATATACCGGTACAGCAGAAGTAGCATACAAAGGAACATAAACAAGCTTGCAGTTACAGGCACCTGTCACACAAAATAGTGTATTGCTTCGAACTCATTGACGTATGTTCTAACATTTTAAAAATGTAGTTTACACATCTGTAAATCCCCAATAAATGATTACCGTTTTGTTGCATTTAATTACTTAATCTGTCTGTATTCCAAATATGTTTTAAGGCAAACTGAGACACTAGGTAGTTATGGAGCAGTACACCACTGCCACGACCACGACAGGGGAGCAGATCGTCGTGCAGACCTCCAATGGACAGATCCAACAGCAGGTGAGCAAACACCACTATAATCTGTTGTCGTTAGAACTGACGCGCTCTGACCGAAGGGAGCGAAATATGATCTTGATTTATCCAGTCTTAAACCTCTCTCGGCTAGCAACTACTAACTGCAACCCGATTGTTTTATTTAACATGTTTTGCTGTTAACTAAATTATTGCGTTGAACTGTGATGAAACACATGCCCAGTGCCTGAAATGTAAATATTAATGTTAATTTTAGGGTCAATCCTATTTTAACCCTTGTCCCTAACATTTATAGCCTACCCCTCAATTTTGTTAATCGTGAATTAGGGTTAGGGTGTCTTGATTCTTGTTGCCAGGATGGAGAGGTAGAGTGAAGATATCCTACAAATGGAGGTTTGTTAGAAGCACACCACAGTGTTTTGAGAGATTTCCCAGAATACATTGGAAAGTCTTTTACTAGTTCAAACTCTGGGAAACTTTACAATTCCCCGTCCCCCAAACCAAATGCATATTACTCAAACATATTCATAGTATCATCTAGTATAATACAGTAGTTGTTTACGGTATTCCCAGCCATCGTTTACATACATTTTCCCGATTTGCTACAAAAGGATGTCTGGAAAAATCTGGCACAAAAAAACTGTTTTGTGTCTGTCTATGTAAAAGGCGTTGATGACGTCCGTAAGGGACGATTTGATTTGACGATACTACCCAGTATATCTTCGTTCCAAGGTGCAAGGGGACACTCAAAAACATGGGTTAGGGGTAAAAATAAGAAATGGTATTGCCACCCCATTTCCACCCCCTTCACTCACACACACACACACACACACACACACACACACACACACACACACACACACACACACACACACACATTGTCTATTCTTTAGCATTTTTCAAACATGTGCAGTGGGTGGAGTCAGGCTCAGATCTGGGAGCGGAGTTCCACTTAAAAAATGTTGAATGGTGCTAATAGACCCTTTTCACACTTCTGGGTTTGTCTCACCGGAAATAGTCATAATCAGGTTATAAACTGTAGCTACACGGCAAGTAATTGTAGTGTCCCCTATTTCTAAATATAAACACCTGTACCTTGCTTTCCCCATAATTTTCAAACAATCGCGACCGAGAAAGTTATGTCAAGATTAGACGCGTTGAGGGTTCCTTGTTTGAAATTTCATAACTAGGCTTGCCTTGCAACAATCAGAATCACTTGCAAGCAATAAAACTGCAATGACTGTTTTATATAATAATATTGTCACAGCAGTTATTGAAAACATACGGTATGTTAGGATTATGCACTAACGATTTTTAAGGCACCTAAAGTTTATGATGCCCGTTTCTTTTCCTCATTGAATTACACTAGCAGCTAGCTCGTATCTACCTGCTGGCCATGTAGAGTACTACACTGGACAGTGTAAATCATGAACATAATTAGTTTTGCTGTATCGATGTGTGTTCAGTAAACCTCATTCTCCGACACCTCACGAACGCTCTGGTGGCGCACGCTTGGGTTTTAGCTTGTCTTGCTAAAGCACATGTGCCCTTTATGCGCTCCTTGTGAGCGTCACGGGAGGGACGGACTTCGTCACATTGGCACTCAATGGACATAAACGACAGTAGTGTAAGAAAATATCGATACACATGAATATTGCGATATTACATTGCGTGCTACTGTATCAGTATCAGTGGTCAAAGTGGGGGACGCAACCCCCTTGGAGGCCGCCAGGGTGCGCCAGGAGGCCCTAAGCAAATTTAAAACAAAAGTCAATTTTATTTCTAATTTTAAATTATTCTAGATAATAATTTATTATCAAATTGAATTCAGAAAAATCTACAGCATATCTTATTTACCATGCCCCTTTCTAATTGCCTGCCAGGAAAACTCTCATTAATCACTAATTGTCAGTGTTGATCTGGTAACTGTAAGCGCTCTTGTTGGTAAACTCAACTAAAACATTACATATCACCTTTAGAAAAGTAAACGGTAATGTTGAATCCAATGGAATGATAAAATATTAGAAATATAAAATTAGGGTTTTAAAAAACATTTAGCAAAAGGGGGGCCCGGCCAGAAGCTAATAATATTTTGGGGGCCTTGGCGTGGAAAAGTTTGGGAACCCCTGTTCTAAAACTATATAAACTATCGATTTTAAATGATTATTCTTTAATTTTAAAACTCAATTTATTTGTAAAAGGGACCATGTACAAACTACATTAACATCAAAAGAGAGGAAAGATGCTTGTTACCAGATTTAGCTTTAAGAAGCTTTAAAATAATCTCCATCTGCTTTTCCTGAGCTAGTTTTTTAATGTGTGTTATTTTTTGAAGCAGCACCACACATTAGCATTGCTATGACAGTTTCCCTGAAATTAGAAATCACATTATATCGCCTTGCTTACAGTATCGCAATATATCGAATTGTGGCCCCTGTATCATGGTAAATATCGTGTTGCCAGATTCTTGCCAATACACAGCCTTAATCAACAATAGATAAATTGTATTAAAGAAAATATTGCAATGCATATTACTTCACATTTAATTAAAAATGATAACATAGGGCTGGACAATAATTAAATATAAATATATACCTTGATATACATTTTTTTTCAATGAATGTAAAATTATTTAAAAACTTATTTCCGGTATTTTGATAAGCTTTACATTACACAATGACGGGCACAGAAGTCAGTTGTATTCAAGGCGAACTACGTGCATTGATGACTTGCACTAGACACGCAGTCACTGCCAAACAGTAGTGGGGCATTTTCACATGCCAGACATTTTGATTAACTCTCCCACCTAACAGCAAATGTAACAGAAAGGCTTAATAATGATGTATAATATTATTCCAGTCAGTGACGTCTTCTGTGGAAATGCTAGCTTACTAGCTGTCTGCATCTAATTCATGAGATCTTTCTAGCGCCAGTCACAACCGCTACTGACAACTACTGTGATTTCACGTTTCTTGTTTGTATGAAGGCTAAAAGGTGAACATTTATTCGTACCTTTTTCATTTCTAAAATATTCTAGTTTTATTGGAGGAGATTTCATAGAGTTGGCAAATGCATTCTTCAGAAGATTGTAAGTACTCCGTTGTGGGTGTTTTAAGCAGTGAGGCGTGTATTGTTCATATCGATCATATCAGAATTATATCCTATCGACCAAAATTTAGAAATGTAATTTATACATTTTAGCCATATCGTCCAGGCCTAACATAACATAGCAAGTTTAGCAACAATGCACACAGTTTCTTTGAAATAGCTTATATCCATGACTTTAAAAAAACATTTTTTATTTTTTTTATTTAGAAAAAGTAAATATATCGCCAACCTTTCAAAAATTCACATTGCCGCCTGCTGTTAAAAGCCCAGTTATAACCATTTCCGGTGCGCCGAATGCGGCGTGTGAAAAGGGTCTTTAAACGTTCCATCGCCCGAGACTGCAGCTCTCCCGCCTTGTCCCTAGACGCAGGGCACAGTCACCGCTGTGCAGCTGCAGACGGATGCACCGGTGGTGACGGCCTCGGGCCAGCAGGTCCAGACACTCCAGGTAGTGGTGTGACCGCCGCCCTGTGCCGCAGTGTCACAGTAGCACCTGCGGTTACGTGCACAGACATGTTCCACTGTTGCCTAGACGATGACAATGATTAGAGTTGTTGTTGTTATTATTATTATTTTATTATTATTATTAATATTAATATTATTGTGTAATAATATTATTTACACATAATAATAGAGTACTATTACAAATAATATTATTACAAATAATGAATTACACATTTATCATAATAATAATAATAATTATTATTATTATTTTTATTATTATTAATATTAATTATAATAAAAACAACTATCATTAGTGCTTTTCAAGGCCCACAAAGTGCATTGCATCGTTGGGGTCCCAGTATATCAGTACTTCTAAATAATAGTGGAACATGGCCAACATCATACTGGGACACATGCTGTATGTGTGCATGTTAACGCAGCGTGTGCCACGGTCATCAGTGCTGCATGCTAGGGCTGGGTGACATACCTGTGTATCGGAATTAACTATCGGTATAGTTCTATTATGCGATTATTCATTCCTTTTCGATATGATCGTCTCTCCCTCCATGCCTGCACTTGAACCGAGGAGTGGAGTCAGGAGCGAGTAATTGTATGCGTTCAGAGTGTCAAAGGGGCGGAGACGCCAGAGAAAGCTCATATATTTTAATTAATGTAGCTAAAAAAAAAAAAAAAGTCACATTTCCGTCAGGTTTCCTGTTTTTTCTTTATGCCTGAAGAATTTAGCCCACTTTATAGAAAATACCGATGTGTATCGGTATTCAACCCAAATATATCCGGATATTATTTTTGGTCCATATCGCCCAGCCCTACTGCATGTTATTAGCCGTGGTTCAGCTACGGCTCTCCCAGCATGTCCTGTACCTGTAGCCGCTCGTGTTGCATGTATCTGGTCCAGCGCCTCAGTGTCTGAACTGTTCCTTTGCTCATCATGGGTGTCGGTCTGACGGGAGTTGTTCCTGACTGTTGCTTTTGAATGCTTCATCTTGTCGTCTGTTTATATGAGCACTCGAGCCATTTGCCTGCATTTGTCTTCGCAGAGTCCAAACCCGTTTTGTACGCCAATGTACTTGCCGAGAGTAAAACGGATGATCTTGAATGTACAATGTTGCATACCGTGTCTTGTTCTTACCTGGAACCATAGTTGTTACAGGCTGCCATTTTGAGTGGGATCACCCTCTGTCTCGTGCCGTGTTCATCACAAGTAGCCGGAATGGGCTAACTTCTCTGGTCTAGACCCAAACAGCATACGTCACATACGTCCATAGACCCATTTACTGTTCACAGTTTTACAACAGAAGTACAATTGAGTCCAATGACTTGTCAAGCTACGCAAGAGCATTTACCACCAAAGATCACATTAAATATCTTGCAGCCAGCCAGCCACATTGGCAAAATGTGACAAATGTGACAAAATGACTTGTCAAGCTACGCAAGAGCATTTACCACCAAAGATCACATTAAATATCTTGCAGCCAGCCACATTGGCAAAATGCCTAAAAGATGCTGGTTGACATAGCGTGCTAAAATAATTCTCTGACATAGTGAAATATTGACTGTTTTTTAGTGGGCCTAGTTTGCGTAGCCTACTGTTTCTGCCTGTATTTACCATTACTTTTGTCTAAATATTTCACTTCTATACAAAGTTAGTTCTGGGTTTTCTACCTTGTTGTTTGTGCATCCCACTACACAGCAGCTTCTAGGCATGCTTCGGGTTTGTTTGTTAGCAGACGAAAGTACAAGGAGGTGTCGTGCCAGAATGTTATATTGTTGTATTCCCGCCCTGAAGATATTTAAACTTCTATGCAAAAATAAAAATAAAAGACAGGAAAAAGTATAATCTAGGACACAGAGTGGGTGAAATAATGTTGAGTCATTAGGATATTTTCAAAAGAGATAATACATACATTTTATATATGGGGCTTAACTTACCTTACACGACCAGATATGTGTCTCTTAGGGGGGAAGCCGTCCATTTCTAGGCGTTTTTGACTCGCGTTGTTTCCCAGTCACCAACGACCTAAACCATGCTAAACTACGACGCTGATCGGCAACACACAAGGTTTACCGGCCTGAATCAACTCAATTTCCAAGCTCTCCACGCTGATTCCCGCGCAGCGAAGTGAAACTGAAAGCTCGCGAGATCAGGATGGTCTGGCGAAGCTAGGGCTTTAACGGGACTTCTGGCGCTGAGCTGCGTGCGATTACGGTTGGTGAAGTCAGCGTGATGTCGGCAGTAAATGGGTCTATTATAAGCAATCATAATGTACTCATGAGCACCTGATGCTTTGCTTCATCTGTTCTACTCCATCTTCTTACAGGTCCAGGGTCAGCCCCTGATGGTGCAGGTGAGCGGCGGGCAGCTCATTACATCGTCGGGGCAACCCATCATGGTACAGGCCATGTCGGGGGGCCAGGGACAGACCATAATGCAGGTCCCAGTGTCTGGAGCACAGGGACTGCAGCAGGTGAGGGACACGTGTTTACTAATATAGAACAGGACATGTTTTATAACATCTCCAATATATATAATGTGTGTTCACTGGAAGATCGTAATATGTAATTAAGGTCTTGCTAATGTAAATGGCGTATGTGTCGTACACAAGACATATATTTTTCTAAAGTAGCGAGATTTAAAGGTTTAATATTTTACTTGTGTTCAATGCATTAAAAAACAAAATAGTTTCCCTGTGAGCATATAAATACTGTATGGGTTTTTGTAAAAGTATTTGTAAATGTTGTTGTTACTAGCCTTTACTAGTTAGTAACAGCATAACAACCGTTAACACAGCTGAAATATTGTGATGCATAACATCAATAACATTAAAATATCCTTAAACATGCTTAGTTGATTGACTTGCCGAGATGTACCATAGGTTTGGCTGTCCACCCATTGCATGACCTCACCCAGAAGGTGTTTCAAACAGTGACTTGACATGTTTAGATTGGTCATATCTTGTATTTACACACTGCCATCTCCACCGTCAACTTCAAACTATTTGTGCACTGATGGGTGGTCAAGGAGATGTGGATTGTTTATATATCAAATGTAGGACTTTGCAATTCATCGAAGTTTTATCGTGATTTCAATTTTGGCTCCTAACAATTATAAAAACGATCTAATCGAGGAAAAACTTATTTTGCACATTATGTTTTTATCTTGTGTTCTGAATGGCAGGCGTGTGCTCACCTTTGCCCATTACAGGGTGAAAGTGAAATATCAACCTGAAAAGTATTAAGGATATTTCACATTTGAAGGTGTTTCCTCTGTTCATTTGTTTCACTGTTTATGTGCAGTAAAGGCAACATCTTTCCAAAGTCAATGAGTAATCGTATTAAATATCGTGATATCAATATTGACCAAAATAATCTTAATTTTTACGTTTTCCACAATCAAATGTCTAGAAATCTTACTATACTTTGATTACTGTGATTAAAAAAATAAATGAGACTTAAGCTTTTTACCTGGTTGGATGTGTAATTAGTTGTGCATTGTCCCCAGTAAGAGGACGTGATATAGGATGAGTGATGCTGCCACCTTTAACCCGTGACCTTTAACCCGTGTTTGGCCGCATGCGTGTGCAGATCCAGCTGCTGCAGCCCGGCCAGATCCACCTCCAGGGCGGGCAGACCCTCCAGCTGCAGGGCCAACAAGGCCAGCCCCAGCAGATCATCATCCAGCAGCCCCAGACGGCCATCACCGCCGGGCAGAACCAGGTCACTATCTCCCCCCCACTCACACACACACACACACACACACACTTTCTTCTAGGAAGCAGCACTGCTTGTGTGTGTGTATTCTGATTGGTCCTTTTATGCAAGACAGTCAGCTCAGCAGCCACTCAGCAGCCATCTTACAATGTCTCTGGTACTTCTCCCATAGAGTTCTATTGAGGACTCTCTAAGTGGTCTGTCTCCTCTATATAATGTCTCTG
>JAODOY010000022.1:1531074-1563915 GCA_025399855.1 Forbesichthys papilliferus
ACATGAATGGGTCATTATAACGAGCCATTCATGTGAATCAGGAGTGTTGGAGCAGGGAGACATCTAAAACATGCAGAGCAGCGGCCCTCCCGGACCAGCATCGGGGGACCACTGGTCTAAACCAACATCACTGAAGGGTGCAAAGCATGCAGACACTATTAGCAGGCCATTACAAACATATGCACAAGTTGCACAGCCTGTCGGCGAATAAGAAAGACAAACAACTTCCACGACATTGTGAACTCACAGACTCTGAAGATATTTTCATCAAGAGCTCTGGCCCTGGTGTTCCGACGAGCAGCATGATTAGCTTCAACTGATCAATGTCTACCAGCACACCGTAAAGGAAGACCAGGAGCTGAAATGGTCAACCACCAGGAATCTCACTCGATTCCTGCTCGAGTCTTAGCAAAATACATAACTTGATGACTGTACAAAATAAGCATACTATACTGCGCACACACCATGTGACCCAAGTGCAAAGCCACATTTCTAACTGATGAAATAAAAAGGCAACACTTCTTCAGCTACTTAGAAATGTATACACATTTTATAAAACTCGATTACAATTATTTAAACTAGAAACTCCTTGACTCCTCATGGGAGGTGCTAACCCACAATTTGAAATACAAACTGGATTTTGTCTGTTGTACACCTGCTTTAAGTAATGTCCATTGGTTAGAAATGGTGGACAAAAAAAAGACCAACACACAGCTAGTGTATAATATATTACCATACAAAGTCCAGTATGGCAATATTAGGCAGAAAGGGGATCAGAGAAAAATGTTGGAACTAAGAATGGACACAAGCCAGAGGATAATTAATCTGTTTTAGTTGGGATGAGAGTGGGAGAGAAACAAGTTGAAAGATTAAAAGGCATCACAGCTAAAATACACATTAAATTCAAGTTAGAATCTACGAAATGGAAGAAAGTTTAGGTAGAAATACCAAATAAATGTAGTCATGTGACATTCTGCAACTGAACCTAAATAAATATGACCCCTCCCCAAACTCAAACAGATAGAAACTATCTTATTCGTAGCCTTGTACTTTCTAATCTACAATATAATATATATTCTGATGATAAGGATACGATCAGTTCCAGGAAACAATGTTCGTCCAGTGAGAAGTTCTGCCATTATACACCCCACCGACCAAATATCCACTGCAATACAAAAAAAACATAAACAAGTTAAAATAGCTCAAAAGCTCTCACAAGCAACTGTAACATACTAGCATATACTGTATGTGGACTAGAGCTGCATGATTTGATCAAAAAGTAATATTGCGATTAGTTCGGCAAATATTGCGTATAGTAAGCAGCTCTCACAATTCTGTTTCCTTTGTTATCAAAGCTTTAAAGTGCTATTATACGTATGTTAAATCTAACAGCAAATATACATTTTCTATGTTAAGATACATTATAGTGCAGTATATCTTAAGCAGGATTAGTGTGTGTGACATCTAATGGTAGATGGTCATATTAGGGCTGCACAATTAATCGAATATCGATCTTGATTACGATTTTGGCTTCAACAATTAAATGAACATGATCGACTGCGATATTGATGTTTAAAAGACGTGCTCTGATCATAGAAAACTCTGCTATGTGTCAAATCAAGCGCTCCCTAGTCACCCGTCAACAGCAGCCGATTTGGCTTTGCGCGTGCCTCCAACAACAGCATGTGGATGTACAAAACCTTCCTGGATGTTTCGAGGGAGCAGTCCAAGTATAAAAGTAATAGAAAGTATGGATGTCACGAGAACCAATACTTCGGTATCAAGTCGATGCCAAAATGATGAAAACATGACGGTACTCATTTTTGACAGTACCGTAGGTACCGGATATCCACCCTGGACGTGTACGGTACCATGGAAGTGTTGCTGCAGCTCTGCCTCTACTCATCGAAAAGAAAAACATGATGCATGATGAATGTTTTACCCGGACTACCCTAGGAGCACTCACATGCGGGCACCGAGTCACAGAGGTCCCGGTGGTACTAACTCGGAGCCCACTCACTGGTATTGGTATCGCCTACTAGGTTTCTGGTATCGTGACATCCCTAATAGAAAGACAGCAGACCGGCAAAACTAAAAATCTAATGACAGCAGCAGAAGACGTAGAGCTTGTCCCTCAAAAGGGATCATTGTCTGCTGTTTGGAAGTATTTTGGATTTAGGGCAAGTGATGTTAATCAAGAACAAGTCATATGCAAAGTGTGCTTTTGAAATGTGTCTGCGCTGGTGTACGGTTTAAGTGGTGACCATGTTAACTGGTGACATTTTCAGGTGCGGCGTAGGCGTGTGGATCTATGGCCCATAATGATGGTGTAGCTGACTGTCGATGCCTGTTATAAACACCGCAAATGTAAATAAATGTTCATATTGTCATTCATATTTGTCTCATGATAGTGTTTAATGTTTGTACTACTGTAATCGTATTCTTTGATGGCATATGTATTTTTAGTTGGCCTATATTTTATGTAAAATGTTTATTTTGTTTCACTGATGCTCTTTAAGGACCAGTCTTATTTTTAAGATAATATTTGTATATTAGCAGGAATGTAGCACACGATAGAAGTGGTCTGTTTATAATGTGAGTGCAATAAAAATACACTGTTCATAAAATCAATGAATAATGATGATAAATAATCGTGATCTCAATATTGATCAAAATAATCGTGATTAGCATTTTGGCAATAATCGCGCAGCCATGGGTCATGTAGAACCACTTAAAGGGAGGGTCAGTCATTCTTTCTAACTTCAAACTCAATTCAAAACAGTATCGCTCCGCGGTCCTCCACAGCGGCACCTTACACATCCAATGCATTGTGAAGCAAAGCGTAATGATACGGCTTTGTCGATACGAGCGGTGTTTGACACTTTTATGTTCCCATTTACAGAGCCAGGGCTGTGTAGAAGAGTCAGATTATTTTTTCAGCGCGCACAGAGAACGGTTGTTGCTGTATATGCACTACCAACAAGGTAACAAACCCAGAATTAAGTTGTTAACAAGTTGCGCTCTGCCTCAACCCAGGGGAGCCTGTGAATTGACGAGAAATCTGATTGGTCATCATTAGCGTTTTGCCCTTGCACTTAGAGGTAATACGCGCTATTGATTAATGCGAGTTATTGTTCAGCCATAATGTGGACGTATAAAACTATTCGTAAAGTCAGCAGGTTGCTCAGGGGGCAGGCATTTGGTTTTGTTACCAGTCATGTTGTAATGCATCCAGTTCAGCATAATCTCTGGGGCCCGATACCAGCGCGTGGCCACATAACCTGTCATCTCATCATCAGTGTGTCTCGCCAACCCAAAGTCCAAGATCTATAGAACACAGAAAAAGAATGAGATAAAATTGTTGTGTTTTTACACATAGTAACACCCTTGCAGGAAACAGATATAATTACTATTTGAGCGTGGCATAGCTAATCTGACAGGATTGATATTCACAACTCCATCCGGGGAGCCGTTTATCAAAACTTTTGAAATCGCTTTTGCCTCGCCATCAGTACTAAATCAGCTGATCGGTAAAAACGATTGTTACTCTAACTCATTGGCAATGTTTCAAGCTCTCCAGACCGACAAAGAATCCGAATCTGATCTCGCGAGGCTATGATATATCTGTAATTGAAATGTCATGGATTTTGAAAACCAGGAGATGGGTGTGATATTGAAATATTTGAAAATGTTTTTAAAACCACAATGAAAACAATGTTATTTGTGAAGCTCTGGCGGTCATGGTTTCAACTGACCTTTAATTCACAGTCCTCGTTTACAGCAAGGTTACTGGGTTTCAGGTCCTGAGGGAGGAATGCATTTTGTTGAGTTGTACAGAAGCTGAATTCTTTACATAAACTGAGTTTTTACAGTAAGTAGGACTAGAGATGATGAGTGCCAAACAGCACTGTGTTTTGTGATATGTGTAAAAAAGTCAAAACAAAGATGTTGTCACCAGGCATGTGCCATGGAGCAAGTCTAATTTTAAAAAACAGACGACAGTTTGAGAATCACTAATATAACAAAATGAATTGTATTTACATCCCCATCCCCGACAAGTGTTTGCACAAGTGATAAGCTTGACTTTGTAACCAGAAAGGTGCCATAAACTAAACAGACACACTTATTTAATTCTAGCTCAAGTGGGTATTTTTCAGTTTACAATTTAATCATTTTAGACAAAAGACAAATGTAACACTTACCCTGTGAATGATGTCTGCTGAGTGTATATACTATAAAATAAAATATATAAAAAGACAAGAATATAGCCTGTTAACATTGTCAAAGCATTTTAATGATCTGTCAGTCACATACATTTTATACTTCTAAATAAATACGTTTGTTTCACTGTCAGAATTGAAGAATGTGGCTACTACTGGCAGTTGACTAGTTGACTGGGACTGGGTTTTCTTCACTGGCTGCCAGTCAAGTATAGAATTGGTTTTAAGGTGCCGCTACTGGTTTTAAAAGCATTACATGGATTAGCCCCCCTGTATATTTCAGATATTCTTTCGTTTTATCACACTTCCAGGCCACCTTAGATTATTCAACCAGTTCCTTTTATATATCCTGCAGTCTCGGTTGAAAACCAAGGCTGATTTTGCCTTTTCTGTTTTAGTCCCGAGGTTTTGTAATAATCTTTCCCCAGCATGGAGAAATATCTTCTCAAAACCCATATGGTATGTATTCTTTAGCAATCAGTTCAGGGACACTATACTTAAACGGTCTTGTTTGTTGTAGGGTATACAGCATTTCATTGTAATTAATTGGCTATTATACAGTATATTCACATTGTTACTTGCATTATGTTGTACAGCACTAACGTGCTTTAGAAATAAATTGACTTGAGAATGGCACAGTGCTTTACCTTTAGCCCCCGAAGGATCTGGTAAATGAGGAACTGCACATGATCATCTGTGAGCTTCTGACATTTCACTATGTTGTTGAGGTCCGCCCCCATTAGGTGAGTCACAAGATATCTGCCAAAGAACAAAGGACACTCACATGGTGGCAAAACAAACAGGTATCTTCCTCACAAAGAGCACTGAGAGAGAAGAGAGGAGACGTAATGCTGATTAACTTCCGCCACTGATTCAAAAGCAAAACACAACATCGTCATATTGCCCGGCCATATCGCATTTACATTCAGTGGTCATTTGCATCCAGAGACCGTCTTCACATAAATGAGAGCACAAACCGGTTTTCCTGTTAACAACAACTCTCTAATTTACACACCCAGATATGTAAGCTTCCGTTTGTCATTAGATTCTAATCCCATAGCAGACCACAGGGTTAAGATCCTGCTCACACAAGAGGCTATATTATAAGCCCAACAGCCATCTCACAGGTGCTGCGCGCCTGCTGTTCAACAGCAACACGAATGCTCTTCTATTCTCATACAGCAACAAGCAGCGAGCAAGACCTTAAAATAGTGCGAGCTTCAACGTGAACTTGTCCCTGTTTCCACTCTTCCAAGTGACATTAACAAAAAACAGCACAGCACACTTCCAGCCTGGAAAAACTGTGTATAAATAGGAAAGTCTCTTCTTAGGGAAACCTATTGACCCCATTTCCTATTTTCTGCAGAAAGTGACAGCAAGCTGGTCCTCCAAAGAGGCCTGCCGAGGACTTGTTGTGAGTCAGTCCGTACTCATACAAAAAGGAGAGGGGAACACAGGTACCTACACATATTGGACTACTGCATGCAAAACATCTGTGCTGCCTGCAGCAGACATGTCCATAAAGAGAGATATACGCTGTGCAGTGGCTCTATCTCACACATGCGGTCATTCGCATAGGTCAACGCGGGCAAGTGACATCGCAAACACTCCAACACCGTGTCCCCTCTTGCTTTTAACACGGGACAGCAGAGAAACTGGAGAATGGCTCCCTGACCCAATAAACAGTCTACGGCTGCGGGGACAAGTCGAGGGTCCGTCTGCGCAGGTCCGCATGTTAGCCTTATTAAAAAGGGTCTTTCCTCGCTATGTGTCTGAATCTAGAACCGCATCCGCAATTAAAAGGCAGGGTCGTTCGTTCTTGCTAACGTCCAGCTCAATTCAAAACAGTATCGCTCCGCGGTCCTCCGCAACGCATTGTGAAGCAAAACGTACTGCTGCAGCTGTGTTTATACGAGCGGTGCTCGCCACATTGTTTATGGTCCTATTTACAGGGCCAGGGCTGTGTAAGATAGCGGAATGGGGTGATATTTAATAATGAGGAGACATTTGTTGAATTTAACAAAAAAAAAGTGTATTAGCTTACATTTAGCATGCAATAGCTGACTTTACCAATAAGTGGACAGTTATAACAGCATGTTATAATGTATTCAATCAGCATTCCAGAATATAAATGCATCAAATACAATAATACAAAAAATAATAATAAAAAGTGCCTACACAGTGTTTCTACCAAAAATGACACTACAGTAGTTGAGAAGGTGATAAGTGAGTACAATTATTGTGGTGAGGGGGTGGATGGGGGGGGGGGTCAAGGTGTAGCACAGCACACCACTGCCACAGTCCCAGCAGGGCGCGATAGTATCTACCATCTACAATATGCACAGCAGAAAGTAAGCTAACCAGGACTAGCTCACTTCCACCAGACGTCCACATCTCACTTCTGATGACTTTCAATAGATTGTGGAGAACAATACAACTACCTGTGTACCAAACGAACAAGATATAACTTCCTAAAATATATTAAAAAAAACAAGGCAGGAACCAGGATAAAACATGGAAGGAAGCTGGTGGTGAAACAATCGCTGTAGCTGTGAGTGGCGGGACAACAAACATTCTGATGTGTTTAGACGGCTGGCTGATTGCCCGGTGTTTTCAAGGCGTGCAGATGAGAGCAGTCTGCTGTAGGAGAAAATACAAGCCTCAAATTGTTGAACACTGTTGCTGTACTCTAAACTCCCGTTTTACAGTGAAACACACTCAAACTTACACATCATTGAACTCCTCCAGAGAGGTTGCAGGTGTGAAGACATCCAGTAGGCCAATCACCTGCAACAATATTAACAGAAATCAGTTATTTAAACATTTGAAGGTATGTTTTATAAAATCTCCATGTGTGTTTACTGCATTTATACGTTATGAATGATGATGATGATGATATAGGTTATGCTATAAAAACTTGAGTGTTTGAAATAGTTTCGTATAGTTATGTAAGGCTGAGATAAAGATCACCAAAAAATGAGAAAATTGGGCAAACTAGCTGTAATTTCCTTGTCTTCCACAATGTTTGCTTCCACGCACTTCCACCGCAGGCAAAAGCAAAAGCAGCCTGCTCCTTAGTTAATATCACCAGTGACCAAAATGTGAAGATTGACGGACCAATTCCAAGACTTAAGAGAGAGAGACTCACATTCTCGTGCTTCATGTGCTTGAGCAGACGCAGCTCTCTGTATGTTCGTTTCGCGTGAATGATGGACTGGAAGGGCCGGGAGAGCTTCTTCACAGCTATCTTCAGGCCAGTCTTTGCATCGTAAGACGAGCTGCACACAATGCAAACCTTTACGTCCCTCGAAATGAAGAGGGCAATCAATCGTCACAGTAAAAATACAACTATGTCAATAATGAAGACAATGACAACAGAACCACAGAAATGTATCTCTTTGACACAAGAACCCTTGTTTCAGAGGGCTGAGCTTGCAAGGGCAACCAGGTGCTTCTGCGTCAAACTTACGTCTTGCCTATGGCCTAGCTAGGGCGTAGGTTCAACATGTTATGCCTCTGCGTCGGCCACGCTGACCTGTGCGCGTTGACTGTGAATGCGATTGACGCAAAGGCAAAATACGGAGGTATCATGTCTTAAATGCGCCTGAATTAGAACACAAATTGAGTGTAAAATGTTTTGAAATAAGCATATACAAATATTTCTTTTGAGCAAATCTTTCATAGAAAATAATCTATGCAGACACAAAATATTATTATAAAAGACAGATTTTCGCTGCATTAACAAGGAAATGCCATAGGGAAACCCACGTCTTGGCTCCCGATATAACACTAATAGAGTGTAAATCGTTTTCAAATAAGCATATCAAATTTTTAATTTCCAGCAAATCTCTTCGTTACACCGACATGTATAATAGGAAACAATCTGGCGATACAAAATATAAAAAATTATATATAAAAGACAGATTTTCAGAGAGGTGCACATCAGCCTACGCCGTAGCTACGCAGCAGCTTCACGCGTCGGTTACGCTGGGTTCACGTTGAAGTCATGCACGCCGTTACGTTGCGCCGGACGTCGCTAATTTCAATGAAGACCGGAGACTTCAACGGAGTGGAATCGGAAAGCTGATGTCTCCGTTAAGAAACGGATCCGTCATACTTTGAACATTTTCAAACTCTGGGCCTGCTTCGCTGCAGCCCGCTCCGTTCATATAACCGTAAGTTAGCAAGTCGCAGCAAGAACATTGAAATATGTGGTAGTACATCACCCATTCATACAGAAATGTTTCATGTCAGTAGCCGTGACAATGTGAATAATATTTCACACTACTGTACTGTTTAAAAATAGGCCTACGTATAGCTGTGTATAGCTGAAATCCATAACCAATCATTGTTTCAGCTACTTGATCATGATAACAATCTGCAGTCTTATCAAATGTTTACAAAGAGCAACCACGAGATCTTTATCTTTGTGCGTTGCAATGTCTACTTCACTGCACCAAGTAGCGGACAGAAGGTGCTTTGCGCCGTGTGGCGTATGTTGCAATGTGAACAAGGCTCGCCCTATGCGTAACTGACGGCGTAGCTTTGACGCAGAAGCATAAATGGGCCTTAAGAAGTGTTGAAGGCTAAAAAACAATGAGCAATGATCAGCAGAAAATCCTATTTCTCAGCATATTCAGACAAGGCTTGCCTGGAGTCAGTCCATCAGTCAGCAGAGATCTGTAACACTTCCTCATGCGATAAATCACTGCCAGCCTAACAAAACAGCATAATGCATGTATGTGTTACTCTGTGTGTGTGAGGCAGGCTAGTGTACAAGTGTATGAACAATACTAAACAGAAGTGTCTGAATGTGAATGCATAGTTCATAACAATCCCAGGCAGTGTTAGTTCCACTTTTTAGATGGCGCATTAGTTCCATTGCTCAGCGCTGTAACGGACTTCTCCCTCTCTTTGTCAGGCCACTGCTGAAAGGACCATTTCTACAGGCTACTGCAGTCTCCAACTAATGTTCAATCTCTCACAGAACAACTGCGTGACCCCCCCACATCACAATGCAACTTTAACGCTGCTCACTCCACTGAGACTGATGTCATTGAGATAAAAGAGGCCCTTCAGGAGAATGGAGCATTCTCCACCTCCTCAGTTTGCCTTCTCCGCTACCACCAGCTGAACTGGAAGGGATCCTTGTCCAAAACCCATACCCTATGCTGGGACACTTACTGTTCCTATTGTACAGCTCATCTCTTGGCCCTGTGACCTCATCATGGTTTCTCCCAGAGCCATGCAGAAGAGAGAGTCACGTGATCATTTTTCAATGGTCACATGATTCACGTAGACACAAGACAGTTCTAGGAAGTGCTTGGCAGCCAATTTTAATAGAGATAAATACAGATACATAACTGCAATGTTTTGGTAATTAGTCAACATTAAATGCATTGATTTACATGTATAACATATTTTATAGGGCGCTTCTAGTATTTGCATCATACTTCTGGTAACTGTTACGGGGTTCCACCATCCGCCATTGCTGTGAAAAAACTGTCCATTGGAGTTAACATTGGAGTTGACACGACTCTCTACTACATGGCTCTGGTTTCTCCCATCGTCTATGTTGAGGACACTTGACGTGCAGCTTTTGCATGATGCTCAAGAAGACCCACTGACCTCTCCACCTCCCCTAACTTTCTGTCGCTATTATAGATTTTACTTCATATAATGTAAACTTGCAACGCTAGTGGAAGTAGTTAATATAGAATGTTTGTGTGTCACTGGTGTGCTAGCTACTCTAATAGAATGGTGTTTTTTGTTGTTTGTTTAAATAAATCTATACATTGTAATTTATAGTTATTTTGATAAAAGACCTACTAAACAGATAAAACATTCAGATCACACCAACATGTCAACTGAGCTGTAAACACGTGGCCAAAGCACTTGCGAGTACAGGGTAATCTGACCAGAAACACATAATCCTATTGCCTAGCAACAGCACAGCTGTCTACTTAAATGTGCAAAACAAACATCTGCCCACTAAAACAATAACAGTTCAATACCAGATGACGCTGTCTCTTAGACTAAGTGCAATTCTCTCCCCCCCTCAAACAAACATAACTGAACTGTATAGTCTAATGCCTTCCAGCCAAAAGCTCTGTAACCAAGCAACATTTGTGGACCATGCTGGTATAAACTGGTAAAAAAATATATCCTTAATTAACACTACAATAAAATAATTGCCAGGTTGACATATTAAATTGACAGCAGGTTAGGGCCTGACAATGATAAGTTGTTAATATCTCTCCCATACGTCATCTACACGTTCAAAATTGCAGAACAGGGTTTGTGCATGTCGTGTGATAAGATCACACATTGGAAATAAAGTGACATTTAGGACTAATGTATATTATGTAGATATAGGACTCAGCAAATTAAAAAAACGTGTTTGATTGGATGTTGTGACAGTAAGTTCATCGAAACTTACCGGCAATAGGATATCGTGACTCACAGACTCGTATTACTTGAACCGTGTGTTGTATGAATTCTAAGATCTATTGTACTTGTTTACGTTGCAATGTGGGTTTTGAACCATTATACGTTTGAGTCGACTACATGTCTAATAGTTGAAATTCCTACAACTAGACAACAAAGAGTAAGAAAACTATACATTATGCGGACGCGTCCAGTTAATAAGTTTAATTCTTTGAAAGCACATCGTGACTCCACCTTGTTAGCTAGCGTTAGCTAGGCAGTCGGAGTGAAAAGCTAACTTTAGCATCTGCAGGCAGGCCTCGTTCAAATGAATGGAGGGACATGCCAGAAAAGCTTTCTGCAAACACACAAACATAAAATATTGCGATTTACCACACGGATCCGTAGGCTCCAGATCCGACCGGAGAAAGATTCTGGTACCGCTCAGGAACCTCCCAGATTGTCTTGTTGACCTCCTGCCGATAAAACGTAGGTCTTTCTTTCTGCGACATTCCTGCAGAACAACTCGTGAAGTTCTGACTTCTGCTTTTCCTGCTGTTAGGTGTGGGACTACTCGTGCAGTCTATAAAGTTTGTAATTTGCAAAAGCAATGCAAAAAAAACAGTTTGTCGTTACACGGAACCTTTGCTTATGTAAGTCGTCTTGCTAAAGTGGAGAGGAATACCGTTTTTGCATGCAGGTTTTAACATTAACGAACTCCATTCGTCCTACTCCGCTTGCACGCCTCTCCCGTGATTTCGCTAGTCTTGCAACATTGTCATCAAATGTCGCGAGATTATAGCACTATACACACTGACAGGTCTACTCGATCAGTGATCCAGTGATACCAATATTCATGTTTACTAAATTAATAAATAACATGTAGCCTAAACCAGTATTTCCGAATCGGTGGCTTTATTTAACAATACAATACAACATTTCAAAATGTCATAAGCTATCAAAGCTTTTGTTTAACAGAGTTTATTACAAAACATTAAAACACATTTTCAAACAGTAGGCTAATTGCAAACAAATGATCACACATCAACAAATCAAAAGACAAAACTAATCGCTGCAATGTCATGTGATTAGGCCTTTCAGTAAACGTCTATTATCAGTTATAACAATATTGTTTTAATGGGATAATAGACATTTACTAGAAGACCTAAAATAAGCTCCTTTTATTCATTATTTATTTACAGAGAACATGAATATTGAAAATATATTATAGTCACAAGCTTGTAAATTCGATTTTTTTAATTCACATTTATAATAAAAACACATTTAAGTTATCTTAAAACATTATATTCAATATATTTGGCAATCACATAAATTATGAAGATCTATGTTTATTGATAGTCCTTACTGTGCCCTGTCTTAAAAAGGACTACTGTGTTGTTGCATTTGGACCCCTTCCAGACATCTGAGGTGTGTAAAAACCATAAGGTTAAAACAGGTGAACATTCTTGCCATTTTCTTTTAACCTTGAAATGTGAACATTTTGTGTAAGCATTCAAAATTGTTAGATTTAAACTGTAGCAATTATTCCTATATGTGTTCACCAAGAACTGTCCCCCCTGACCATTTGCGTGTTCGCAAACGTTCGCAGCAAACTCAAAGTAAAAGGAAAACAGTTTGAACATGTTCACAAACATTCTGCCATTTTGAACGTAACTGTTTCAGCACTTAAAAACATACTAAAATGGCATGTTTTGTTCCGTCTCTAATTCAAAGCTCATCACAGTCGTCGTCTTCTCTCAACAAGCCTGACGAGGAGGACTTCAGTGGAACCGAATCAAAACCGTCCGATGTCCTCTGAAAAAGTATGACGTTAATAATGACGGTCTTGTGTTGGGTATGGGAACACCAGTGTGAATATCGTCTAATGTAATGTGTTGGTGAGAATATGCTCACCAACACATGTTGGGTATGGGAACACGAGTGTGAATATCTTCTAACGTAATGTGTTGGTGAGGCTTTCATGTTGGGTATGCAAACACGAGTGAGAATATCTTCTAACGTAATGTGTTGGTGAGGCTTTCATGTTGGGTATGCAAACACGAGTGTGAATATCTTCTATGTAAGGTTTTTAATAAACAATACCAACCTCTCTGGAAAATGACTTGATTTTGGTGAAGAAGGACTTCTTGGTGAGGTACATGAGGTCATCTTCAACATCCTCCCCCTCCATGATCGCACAGCTATCTGCTGCAGGGAGCTCACACTCCTTGTCGCCAGCATTCATCATCAGCTTGGAGTACTTGTACTCTAGTCTGAGAAGGAATGGTGTTGGTCAGATTGGAGTATTTATACTCTAGGGAAATATTGTGGAAATTAAAATGTAACTATATGAAATTCATAAAATGGTCTAGACAACTCCTGCCTCAGTATCAATGTGTAGGCCTATATCAAAACGTCAACGCTCATTAAAAATGCTGTGAGTGAACCTGAGTAGCATTATGAAGGGAAAGTCATACTTGCGTGTTTTTTTCCAAAAATAGCAGCTGACAGCAATGAGCAGCAGAGCAGCGACTGTTCCCGTGGAAACGCCAAACTTAAGCCAGAAGTCCAGAGATACACAGGCACTGACTTTTTGCGCTGGTAGAGACACCCCGCCATAGCACTGCAGCGGCTGTTGCCATACATAGGTAGTTCTCTGAAATACACACGCACACACAGATTTGGTTCATGTAAGGGTTAAAGATACAATCCTCGATTGCATCACCCCCAGATCCCCATAATGTTAGTCTGCCCCAGGTAAAGGTGCTTTCATTGTTACATACACATACATGTAGCGAAATGTGTACTCTGCATTTAACCCATCCCTCAAGTGAGCAGTGGGCAGCCGCTGTGCAGTGCCCGGGGACCATCTCCAGATATAGCCAGTGTCTCTGGTCAATGGCACTGGCAGGAGAGAGTGAACTTTATATTTTGTTTTTGGATGTGGGGGAAACCGGAGCACCCGGAGGAAACCCACGCAGGAAACCCGGGACCTTCTTGCTGTGAGGCCACAGTGCTATACACTGGGCCACCATGTTGCCCAGGTAATATGTTCACAAAGCTGTGCCCAGTTGTACAGGGAGGGGTAGAGAACAATGTGAGCAGAATGTGAGCCAGCAGGAGAAAAATAGTTCCTTTTTTGTTTTTTTAACGGAGCCACGCCCACTGGCGGCGTCTGGCTTGGAGGACAGTTGTATTTCTTGAGCGTCAATCCATAAACGTGCATTGAACACTTGCACAAATTGGTATTAGCTCCACCATCAAATCGTTAATCGTTACATTTCCGACGTCGCTGTAAGTGCATTCCCTTGACCGGCAAACGCCGTTGCCAGGGGGCACTGGCACAGACCAGACACACGTGGAACGGAGCGGTGTGTACCTGTATCCCCTGGATGCATGCACTAACAATCTCCCTGTAGTGGTGTGGCGTGCAGAGTGGACACGCATGCTGGCTCTGCCACAGCATGTGGAAGGAGCATCCGTCACACGTCCCCTCCGAGCATTTGCTGTGGCAGAACAGAGGGGCGGGTGGGCAGTTTGTTAATGAATATGAATATGATAGGAAGATACAGCATTGAAATGCATTTCAAAATTGGAACGCTTCCGGTGACGGCCTCTTAAGTGGGCGTGTCACCTACAGCATTTTGCTGTGGAGGCTGACGTAACTAAATCTACCACGCATGGCCTGATACACAGTCAGTTAAGCCCAAAACAATTTGCTGCAGAAATACCATTGTGGCCTCAGATTGATCGCGGCTACTTGGGAATTAATGTATTATACACAGAATACACATCAACGCCCCCAGAGAGAAATAATGGGCAATATTATGGTGAAATCCGTGGATCTCCCCAACACTTGGTCTTTCTGTCCTGCATAATCAGTGAATAGGTAGAAAATGTGCTATTTAAAATGCAGTCTATTTACCATATCAGGCCTTATTGACCATGTGCTGTACTGTGCATTAAAGTTACACTCCTCGATCGCATCTAGAGCCCAACATTTCCTCACCGCAGCTCACCGTTTATGTTTTCAATAAGATGCCTTTCAGCAACATTGTTTTTGGTCCTAGTGAGTTCGGTTGTCATGGTACCTTGGCAGAGTGATGTGGTTGCTGGAACCTATTGCGGGATCACATCTCAGTCTGATAGTGGTGGACCTGCCATGTTTACAACTCTGGGTTTTCTCACTAGAACTGCAAATGGATAAGGTGAAAACAATAAATGAATGTATAATTATTCCCATAAACAACTAAACACAATAACATTTACAAAATAAAACATTGCTGTCTTCAAGTAACCTGTAATAGAATATCACATCTGGCAGGCTGGAACCTGCAGGGAATAATGTGTCCAGGGAAGAGATGTGATTTAGGCTTGTTTCAGTAGTTACACCTGCAGACAGACACAGAAGGCATTGTGACTGATATCTGCTTAGAAACATTTAATATGTGATATAGTGGCTAATACTGTCCTACTCCTATCAGTACAATAATTGTAATATTGCAGTGTAACATTCTAGTGTATTTATGGTGAAATATTATTTACTTTGAATTGCTGCTAGTATAGGCAATTCCTTGTGCCATGGACAAAGATATCGAGCACCACCAATTTGCCTAAATGGAGACAATACGAAATAAGTACGCTAATAAGCTAATACGGTCTGCTCATACCAACAAGCTTGTCGCCAATAACGTAGGGCTGGGAAGACACTATGTTCTGCTCCCTGATGTCAGACGGAACCACTGTGGATTGGCAGGCATAACCTTTGACCTCTCTGTGATAGTCTGTGACATTGTCCACACAGCGTGCAAGCTCTCTGCGCTGTTAAGTTAAACACATTTAGAAAGGGTTAATGCCAGTATAATGTATTAATTATATTAATTATTTTTTAAATAATTATACTGTTTTACTTCATTCAAAAATGTAAGTAAAACAAATATTATAATTAAAGTCTGACACAGACCAGTCCCATAGAAACACACATTTTGAAGGCATTTAGAACCAGAGATTACCATTATGATTCAGAGCTAGACAAATAATAGTGTAAGATCTAGATTAAAGTTTTTTAGGTGCATGCTATTCCAAGTTGAGCTCTTGGTCCTCTTGGTCACCAAAATGTCAGCATTATATTCACCACCAGTAGGTGTCAGTATAGAGTGCAATGCAATGTTTTCGCCAGGTAACTCGCCTCTTTTCCGCACAGAGCCACAAGGAAGAGCTGGAAGTACCGCAGGCCTCTGCTAGTGAAGCGAGGGCTGCTCTGGAAACTGGTGACATTAGCTAGGGAAGAGAAGTCGTAACGCAGGAGCTGCCCCCCTCTGGACTGTATGGCCAACGTACAGTCACTGAGACAGGCCGAGTGAGCCTGTAGGAGGATCATGAGGATGAGGATGATGATTTATTAATAATAATATTAATAATAATAATAAATAAATATACAGCTCAGGAAATAATGAATACACCACCCCATCAGTGTCTCTGATTTACTTTTGATGAAATGTATCAATTTTTATTCATATTTAAATCGATGTATATTTCAATGTACATTTTAAAATAAATCAAAATAGATTTTTATCTAAATAAATTATACTCAAATGTATTTCATTATATTTGAAGAAATGTGCAGTGTGGTCTCTTAATTCTTTCCACAGCACAAGTGGTTTAAGCAAGAGAAATTGTGAGTGTGCTTTGACCAGACTTGTTCTGCAGATTGGCTTCTAAATAATATCACCTTGTTGACAGTATTGTAGGTCACCTCAGAGCGCCAGTACAAATGGAAAAACCCTGCCCAGAATGTGAGGTTTTTACAGTCCTCCTATAATAACAAGGTGCCCTACTGAATGAGTGAACCATCACTACATGTTCTCACCTGGTTCCTGTGTGTGTTGGGCCCACATGGAATGCACGCATCCGGTCCGACAGACTGCTCGGGCCCGATGTAAGTGTTTGGCGGGCAGCTCCTGCACCTGCCCGTGCCGCTGACCATGTAGTGACCGGGTGGGCAGGGTACGCAGGCAGAATGGGTGTTTGCTGACCCCAAGGCACACTGGCGACACTGAGAGGCCACGCCACCGATCACGTTGGTGATGTGGACAGAGTAGATCTTCGCCAGATCGGCGCTGTAATGTCTCTCCTTGAAACATGGGAGGAGGCAGTTAACAGACTTCTTTAACATTAAATGTTTCTGTTTGACCTGTTGTCTGGTCTGAAGGGACCTGAAAGGGCTGTGCTGAGCATGTCGTTTAGCCAATATTCCTCTCTCAACATACTGTTAAATAAAAAAGACATTGTCTTGACCATTGTCAACTCTGTCCTACAGTATCCTTCCGCTCCAATAGAAATAGCCTAATAAGTTCGGGTAGGGGGGGCAAGTGTAATACCAACTGAAATGTCTGTCCAAAATGACAGTTGGAATGATATGGGGCCTTTAATGTTCGAGAGGAACAGAACTGTCATCGTCAATGCATTCATTTCATTTGAAATATTAGGATTCAAATGTGCGTGTATTTTAACAACATTGTTAACAGTATTTATTATACTATTCGTGGTTGTTATTATTATCTACTGAGTACAGTAGAGACAGTAGAGACTCACCACCATGTCATCCTTGGTGCGTTGGAAGGTCCAGGTGAAGCTGACGGTGCTGTTGCTCCGGATCAGGTAGGTGTAGGACTGTTTGCTGCTGCGCCCGCTCCAGTGCTCCACGATGTCGTTGTTCCACTGATTGTAGCCCTGGGAGGAGTAGAACACGTCGTAGAAGATTCTCCATCAGCATCCCACGGGACACAAAATGCTTTTCCATCATCCACATCTAGTAATAGTTTTTTGAAATAATATTTATTTATTTTTATGTTTTGCTGTTATTTGTGTTGTTTTTCTTCTTCTTCTTCTTATTATTATTATTATTATTATTATTATTATTATTATTATTATTATTATTATTATTATAAGTATTATTACAGTATATACTGTATATAAATATGGCTTAATATTGTTTTTATGCCTGAAACTGGTATTGGTTGTGCTGCTGTCCTGGTCAGGAAACTTTTGTAAAATATATTTTTATATATCTGTCAATATGACTTGACTTAAATCCTGGTTAAATCCATTTTTATGTTATTATTTACTTGGACGCACTACATGTGAGTAGCTCACAACCCTTGTATGTGTGCGGAGGGAGTTCATGAAACAGATTGACATCCAACTATAATTGAGATACTGTCAAACTGAGGGGATTCAGTGTGTGTGTGTGTGTGTGTGTGTGTGTGTGCATGCCTGTGTGTGTGCGCCTCACCGCCATGAAGTATAGCATGCAGTCAGCTGAACATATGGTCTCAAAGACAAATGTGATCCGGGACAGCTCACTGCTTTCACTGTCTTTGGCCACGGACTGTGGCAGCCTTTGAAAAAACACACGCGGCAGGTCGGGTGTGAAAACATCCCCACAGCATCTACCGGTAAACGTCTCAAATCCAACACAAACTGCACTCCCATACTTTGCAGTAGGCCACACTCAGAGACACAACGTTAACGCTCACCTGTATCCAGGCACATTGAGGGTAAGCATCATGAAGTCTGAGTCCTGGCTCCCGGGAACAGTGTAGATGTATTCCCCTGCCACCTCCCATGCTGCCATTAACAAACACGTGGTGGTTACTGTGTTTCTCCATGCATAATGTATGAGCCCAGTAGATGGAGAACATAACTGGGTGGATAATATAATGACAAATGATTGTGATTTGAAATCACACCCTGTCAGTTGGATGTCCTTTCCCTAGTTTCAAATCAAATCCAAATCTATTATATTGACATTGACATTTTTATATTCAAGACATCACTGAAGGATGGTCTAGTGGTGTTGGGCTTCCAGCCAGAAAGGTTGTGGGTTTGAACCTCGGGGTTGACCTACCTGTAAGCATCCTTGAGCAAGATGCCTAACCCCCTATCCACCAACTGCTGGGTGAACGGGTGTGTGAATGGGTGAATGTAAGACAAAACACTGTACAGCGCTTTGGATAAAAGCGCTATATAAATACAGTCCATTTACTATTTTCATCAACTTGTCAAAATATGTGTGTATAATACATGAGCATGTATCTGTTTTAATACTGGTGTATTCAGGACTGTAATAATACCAGACATGCACACATAAAGTACAGTAAATCATCATCATAACAAAAATGTAGGTAGGTAGGAGGATAGCCTGCTAGTTTGGATGCTACTACTGCATGTGTTAAAAAGCTTATGTTACTCTCCTTCAGCGAACTGAGGCGAACGGTCGTGACACATAGATTAAAACTATAACCCGTAGTTTGGTGTGTGTCCATGTGTGTTTGCCGAGAAATACCTGCTCAGGCAGTGTGTGTGTGTGTGTGTGTGTTCACAAACAGTCACAATGACTTCAAAGCAAATGGAAATACAGTTTGAAAATGTTCACAAGTGTTCGCCTTTGTTTGCCAATTTGAACAGACCTCTAGTCTCTCACCTGTAGTCTGGTCAGAGTTGTATGCTTGTCTAAAGATAGAGCTCTTCATGTTGCTTGGCAGCTTGTTCCACCATTTGTACTCGAAGCCGACCACTGGCTCTGTTCCCACCGGGCACTTAGAACAGACTGTTAACATGTGACATGTTATAACTATGGCGTACGCGCATGGGAAACATGTTTGACAATTTAACAGGAATGTGTCAGCATTATCATAAGTGTAATCATCAGTTCACATCCTTAGTACTTCAGTCAACATGTGACAAACTCGTTTGGACCCTTGTTGGAGTCTTAGCTTGTGAGGGAGCAGCCTGTTGCATTGAAGGAAGGTGTGTTTTTGGTTTGTTCTAGCTCAAATATCAATACTCTTTCTCCAGCATCGCTGGCTCTACCTTTGAAGTATTTCCAATACAGTTTTTAATAAAAGAATAGTAATTTTGTCTGTTGGGGCTCAAAACATGTCACATCCACTTTGTTTACACGTTGTGGAATATACAATACAAGTGTGGTGGTTGTGCACCTGTTCCATTGGAGTAGAGGCCACCGGTGCACGGCTCACATCCGGTGTCGTTGGTGACATGGAAGCCCGGGTTACAAGGGGGGCAGGGCTGCATCTGCCCCGAGGCAGGTAGCTTCACCGCTCCGCTCAGCTTCTCGTTGCAAACCTTGGGCTCAATCCATTTGTACATGAGCTGGGTCTGGCACACACACGCACACACCCAAACGCACACACACACACACACACAACAAGCGGGGAATTAATGCGTGCGAGAAGCTGCTGGTCGCTCATGGTTGATGGAAGCAGCCCACACATGATTTATATTAAGGGAAACCTAATAGGCACGGCAGATGGGCACAGCCAAGGTCGGTTGATCCGTAGACACAATAAGAGCCAATAAAATTGCAAATAAAATAAATAAATACTGCATCGTCAGCAGTATGCAGACAAGACAGCAAGTCAACCGTTACTAGACTACAGATGTTTTAACAACAGTAACGTTCACTAGAATGGTATAGTTTGATGAAAAAAAGCATAATAGATATTGATACATTTGTTTAATGTCCGTGAGAAATAATCATATTCTCACATTTGTACATCTGCCTACAGGTAAATGCTTTTATTATTTTTACCCTACATTACGGCATTTATCATGTTCTATCTTGTGTGTAATACATTGTATCTCATTCATTTTTGTAATATTGTTCTATTGTTGATTAAATACAATTTTACAATTCCATCCTTTGTTTTGTTGCTAATTGCATTTGGAAAAAACGAAAAGTATTATTATTATTGTTTTTATTAACTTAATAGTTAATTAATTCAAGTATTTTATTTCTATTACCACCCCTCACAATTACGCTGTGTACATAATCCACTGTTCCCTCTCCTTGACCTCTGTGCATGTCACGTAGGTTCTCACAGTACCTCTCCCTTGGAGTCACATGGCGTGTGAGTGTAGAAGAAGTCACTGTTTGTGCACGCAGGCCTCTCCTTGCAGCTGCCCGAGCCGGCGTCTGGGTGGGTTCAAGCGGGCGTGAAAGCAGCCGGTGAGTATGAGGGACGGCACACAGCTCACATTAAGATCCACCGACACACCGTAAGCCCCATTGCAGCACATGCAGCGCTATTACACGCCTTTATTTGCATGTAGATCGCTTTGCCTTTGTGTGCAGTGACATGTAAATGTGTGTTTGGTGAGTGTGTGTGTGTGTGTGCGTGCGTGCGTGTGTGCGCGCACGTGTGTTTGTTCTGTGTGATCTAGTGACAGTCCATCCCTCAAGAGCCATATCGTCTTTTGTGTCGTTTACGTGTGCGTGCGTGAGTGCGTGCGTGCGTGCGCGTGCGTGCGTGCCTGTGTGCGCGTATCGTAATTCATATTGTTTGCCTCACATGTGGAACAAACATACCTGCATATTTGTCTTCGTCACATTGCTGGCACACCGTGGCGCCCTTATTGGAGAAGGAGTCAGACGGGCACAGACTGCAACGCGCAGATCCTGGTTTGACACTGTATGTGCCTGGCTTACAGCGAAAGCACTCTGACGTATACGCCACCCCTGATAATGACAACGTCAAAATAAAGTGTTTCATTTGGGTACTGTATTTGCCAGTGAGATTCCCTTCTGTGCCCAAGGCAGGGAAAGCAGCAAAAGACCCCCCATAGAGTACAGAACAGAGCAAGCATCAATGACAACAACAATAGGATAAAACAGTTGCAATGGGGCGCTTGAAGTGTAAGGAAAGGGCAGGCTTAGCCAGGCTTAAACAAGCTGCCCTGGACGATTTGGCCAATGCATGTAAAGCAGCAACAAGCTGGTTCAGTTCAGATGATAAATAATCTAGGCTATCTTGACTTCCCTGAACTACCGCTGTGCTCAATTTAAGCTACTACAATTTAAGATACTACCCATATTATATGTTAATTTTGTGGTTAGGCCAGTTGTTTACTTATGGTATTCTCTTTTACTGTGGCTAGCTGATCCTATGCACTGTAAATAAACTCTCCATCCATTGAATGTAAAAGGCTAAAGGGTGGGTCCTTTTGCAGGCAGAACACACAAAGCAAATCCAATTACCTGAGATGGCAACATTTCTCAGGAGCACAGGTTTGACAGCCCCCGCCGTAAAACCATATCTGGTGGTCCTCCAGTATAGCACATTGCTGCCTTTGCTTAGCTGTGCCTGTGTAGTGCGAAAATGGGAGTCATAAGATTAAGGCCCCCCTACACACACCCAACCAAGCGCTCCCCGTGTTGTCAGGCCAGTGTGAAGGAGCGGCGTGCGTACGTTGTAGTGGCTCCAGTCACTCTCTGAGCTCTTCATCGACCGGCTCTCAGAATCTGTCGATTGGCACTGGTCGTTCTGAACCTGGCAGACAGAGAGAGATGGGGTTATGTGACGCCACCCCAGAATGCCAGGTGTCTGCCCTAGGTCAACGTTTATTTCTATTGTGGCGGTGAGAGGAAGGCAACGGGGAAGGGGGTTAGCCTTGCGAGACCATCCCGATCTTGCGAGCTTCAGTTTGACTTTGTCACTATAATCAGCATGGAGAGCTTGGAAAGCGTTGTACTTCTGTGCGGTAAACCCAGTGTGTGTGGCCAATCAGCATTAGCATTAGATTTAGTTATTAGCATTAACTATTAGCATTAGCATTAGCTATTAGCATTAACTACAAGCAGGGCTTAGGTGTGACGAAGGCGACTTGAAAACAACTCGAAAACAACAATTGCGGAACATGCAGAGGTTAACGTAGATGCTGCAATGTAGAGCAAAGCAAGGTTCACATGTTCATCCAATCACCTTTTTTTTCACCTGCCTTTTAAAAACAGTTTCAGTTGCATGAGCTTATGAGAACCGCGGGGGGGAGGAGGGGGAGTTTTTGTTAAGGGACAAACCGACGGGATATACCGATTAACCAAACACAAACCAAAACAATGATACATGTTGCATTGTGAGAACACTTACAAAGAACTCAAAGTAGATGCTGTTGTCAGGGTAGAAATACTCAAAGGACACCATTCCAGCCTTCTTCAGGTTCACCGCGTAGGACAACGTGGCGCTGCACTCGTCTGTGTTTGAGGCTATGTGATCCTCCCTGGGTATCCAGGTGGAGCTGGAACCACCGCAACACCACAATGCATCAGCAGCAATCCAGCTAGCATACGCTTCATTACATCGCAAACAATACACCAAGTTATAATAATACATCTAAATTAAGGACGCCTTTCAAAACACTCAAGGACAAAATATATATAATATGAATCTATGAATCTTACTACTTTTGTGTGCATTAAAATACACAGTATATTTACATTTATATTTATAGCATTTTGCAGACTATTTTTTCCAAGGCAACTTCCAAACAGTACATTTGTCAATAGTAGATTAGTAGAGGTGATGGTACACCTGTTGTCATAGGCAACCAACATTCTGTTAGTACAATGACAGTAGCATGTCATCAGGGATAACTATGTTATACTGTACATTTACAACATTGTCTAATATACCAGGAAATAGTAGCTACAAATAATATTCTTGGTATATATTAGTAAAGTACTTACTTGGAGCAGTTTGTGTGGGCGGCTCCCTCGTTTATGTGCATGCCATGGGTGGCAAAGCCAGTTGGCAGAGCACCCCATTCATCAATGGACACGCTTGTGCCAAGCGAATAGGTCCCTGCAGAGCAGTTCTGACACTGCTGGCTCCTCATGTCAAGAAACTCTCCCTGGTTGCAGGAGAAGGCTTCGGAGGAGAGAAAGGGGGAAGGGGGGGGTTCAAAAGAGCTAGTTATTATATAGTTCTATGGTACTAGTCAAGGGGCTATAATGTGCAAAAAGGCTGTTCGATAGGATGATGATATAAGATACAACATGGTACTCACTACAATGTGTGCCTTTGACTGGATCTGGCAGGCCTGTGCATGTGGATTGCTTGTTGGGAACAGCCACTCTCCATCGTGAGCCCAGCACATCACATTCTGTGTATTCAAAGTGGTAGTCTGACTACAAAGGGAGAACACAGATCAGATTGTTACACGACTTGCTTGGTCCCAAACAACATACATCGATGTGGATGACAGAAGCTTGAATGGTTATAGTGGACTGGACAAAACATTATGTTAATACGCAGGGTGTAAATCGGGCCAAAATAAATTCTCTCAAAACATGATGCTGTATGCTAAGTGTTACACTTCTCATGAAACCAAGCCAAACCCACTTTTCAAATACAAGGCTGACAGCAATGTTTGCCTAACGTCTTTCTTAACTGGTGTGCACATTTTCCCCACCGAGGATTTGAAACAACTCTATAACACTTAAATTGCCTCCAAGGTTTATTTACTTAGCAATAGGTAGACCAACCTGATTAGTCCAGTCCTTCTGTAAACAGTTTATCTCAACATTGTTCCTGTTTTTTGCTGTAGATGTTTATTATACTGCTGTTAGAGGTAGTCGGTGATATAGTAAGTGAGTCCTATACCCACACATACCTATTTTGTATTCTCATTAGATTAAAGAGTCTCAGACAAACCTTCAGTGAAGCTAAAGCTTTACTGTATTCAGTTATTTTGAAGCAATTGCTAATAGTAGGTAGTAGGCTTACGCTTATCAGGATAACCCAAACCATCACAAAGACACAGGGGATTAATAGTTAACAAAAGCACACAGTCAGATGCAAATGCTCCTCTGCGCTTGTGGTTTTGATTAGTGCTGCTACATTAACAGTTGTTAGGGTATCGTGTGAACAACGGTTCAGCTGGGTGGATTTGATGTACAAAATGCATACAAATGGGAACCTCCTCCAGCTTAATCACCACTTTTATATAATCTTCACAGAGCCATGGCAACAGGACACTGACCGGTGATGTCTCATGGTCAAATGACTGCTAATGGCAGGCAACAAATGCACCTGGTGCAAAAGGCTTTGCCTGTAACATACTCTATAATCTCATTCACCTTGAAATGTAGGTGTTCCAGAAAGTTACAAGCTTCCACATTGGCCATGCTTGATAACTTTTAGTCATGCACATACAGGTGGCATGAGAGAATGCTGATAAAGATGTATCTGTATTATCATATTATAACTGTTATGCAAATAGATTCATGGGGAGTACAGAGGCAGATTATAGCTGTGTGGAGATGTTTCTGCAAGGCTCTGGTATTAATAAACGTTGCCAGTAGTAAATAGTAGTAGTAAGTAAATCAAATAATGACATAACGCTTTATACTTCAGCTGGTTAGGCTAACATGTGTTCATTTCCCATGGGCTCTACTCATAATGAATGTGTGGGCATCAGGTTAACTAATATTTTTAATGTGAATTCTTCTCAAATATATCTGTGCAGTGCAGTGTGTTTGTGATAAAATTGCAACTCAAATAGTTGTGACTCTCTGGCAGTAATACATTATATTTATTGCTTTATGGTTATAGGTGCTGTGATGGGAAGCAGCTGTAGATATGTCAGCTATTCAATTTATTCAGGTTTCCCAGAGCCGCAGCCCTCTAAACAGCCATATATGGCTGTTTAAAGCCCTATATGACATGTTAAAATAGTATGTTATACAGGCTTTCCCACCCCAGATGGTACAACAGCCTGAACTCTTTCCCCATGATTTTTCCTTATTCTTCTTAAATAGGCCTACTGTTTTCAACCCTAAATGTACATGTGCTTAGACTAGGCCTACTCTAAATAATTTACAATACGATACATGTGAAAATATTTGGCTACACAATGAATGAGCAACATTCAACGTATTACATGTTTTAAGATAATGTAAGATACCGTAGCATAATGACCAAGGTATAAGTATGGTAACAAGTTATGCTCACCTCCTTACAGATGGGCAAATCCGCATAGATTCTAACACGGACCAGCCACAAGAAGCAACACCAGTAACCAAGGCCCGGCTGTTGCATCGTTGGCTCGAGGTTCGTCACTCACACTGTAGTAATGCCACGACAGAGGTGATTATTAGGTGATACTAGGAGGCGTGGCTTCACTCTGAGCGCAGGTGGACTGGTAGGTGATTGGCTATAAACAGCTCTTCATGTCACTGAAAAATATTGTTTTATCAGTTGTAGAGCTTGCCTAAATTATTAAGGCGAAGTAGCCTAAATAACGTCTGACATGTCACCAAAATAATGTACATTGCTAAATTGGCTAAATCTGTAGGCAGGACTTGGAAAGCTAGAGAAAATAACTAAAACTTTAGTTATATTATGAATCAACCTAAAAACACACACCATTTTCTTTTCCCTCTGGAGCCCCTTTTGGTTTGCCATTGCGAAGCCCATATTCCTGTTGTAAGTGTGCCAGCGTCAATGTGATTGACATGCAATGAGGCAACGCTAATTTCGTGGGACTAATCAGGAAAAATAGGTCATGATTGATCAAGATTCTTCGGAATTGTAAAATGTAAACGACTTATATAGAAAACAGGAGCACGTACGTCTGTTCCCACGGATAATTTTACTTTTTTATATCTTAAGAGATCTACAGCATTTCTAACATACTACACTAATAGGCCATACCTCTTACCCAGTAGGCCTACAGCCTATTTATGGACTCATTAACGTCATTAACTAACGTTGGGTTTAATGATTTAAACATTTCTTTTACACATGCATGTTATATCCTGCATCCACTGCGCACACGTCAATAACAGAATAATACTATCTGAATTGTAATGGGAGAAATAACTTTTAGAAGTACTTTAATTAGAAAATAGTTGTTTATAGATGCTATATATTATGTATATAATATTGGACCTTAAAATCAGCTTTAATGAGTTGTAATATTAAACAAAGTCATAGCTCAGAGGATTCAACTGTTCTTTCGAATAAGAATTCTAGTAACATAAGAAAACTTAATAAACTTTAATATATTTCTCCACAAATTGTTCAGTAGAAAAGATATTTAAAACATTTCAAAATTACATAGCAGCCCTCCAACAGACATGAAACCAATATATACACGACAGTAACATTCTTGTAATTAAAATTAATATAAACATTTAGGTAAATTGTTCAAATGTAATTAAAACTTTAATTAAAAACCTGACACTTATTTTGGGCTTCACAGCCTGAACATAAATAAAATAAATTGGAACAGTGACAGCTGTTCAAACTCTGGGCTTTCTTCGGTTTCTCCTCCTGATGAAAGCCCCGGCATCCCAGCTGGTAGGGGGAAGCATGTGAGGCCCATTTGTGACAAATAGAATGGTCATTTCCTTGTCGTAGATTAGGTTCTGCAGGAGCTGAGGGCGAACAGACACGGTGGAGGTCAACAGAGCTAACATGCTGTACACACAGAGGTTCTCAAGCATGATTCAATATGGCTTTCTGCCAGTAGTGACGCCAAGCAAACCAACCTTCCAGACCAAAACAAATGCTTTGGGATATGAAAAAGAACGGTGGGGCTCAGATTACCACAAACACACACTCACGCCCAGGAAGTGTCCTCGTACTCAATTACTCCACTATAACATTACACCGACCGCAGTTGTTTGCCGATATACATCCGTTTAAATATCCTATAACGCACCTTTAAAAGACTCACCTTGGGCGTTATAAAGAAGTACTGGGAAGTAGTCTCTTTGCAGGCTGTGCGTACCACAATATCGAAGACCCTCCTCTCGTTTATGGGGTCCATTCCCTGTGTAGAGGAGGCAATGTTAAAAGGGACAGGATGCTATTTTGGGAGGCAGAGCTTCAGGATGTCGTGTGCATGTACTTTGTCCGATCGTGTGCTTTCAGTCTGAACCCAAGCACAATGCTGTACAAGGCTAAAAAAGTAGCCCGTTTTGTGCCAAAATGCCAAGATGTTTTATTAGATTACATTTTATTAATTACATTATTAGATTACATGATATTAGAATAGAAATATTTACACACCATACAGAAAATAGATGTAGTATTTTAGTATTTCTGACAGCCAGGCATCGAACGTATGCGGAGCGGAACTCTTTTTTTTTACTGGCTACACCTGCTGTGCAAGTACGGAGTATTTTAAATAAAAGTTTTCTATTTTTACGCTTTTCCGCATCGTATACGCTTCAGTTACGCACTACGGAATGTTGCAGTTCGATGTAGCCTGGCCATGAGGGAACACACTCTATTGCACTCAAAGGAGAGGTTGTTTTGATAGAGTTTCAAAACATCAACAATCTATCCCAACATCTCGTCTCCAAGCAACCTCACAGGACATCCGACCTTTCCTTACCTCACTGACCAACTCTTCTATCCACATGCTTGGTCCCAGCTGCCTTCAAAACCGCTAGAGTCAGACCGCCGCTCAAGAAACCAGCCCGTGATTCATCTGCTCCCCAGAACTACAGACCAGTATCCCTCCTCTCCTTCCGGTCAAAAACCCTTGAGCGTGCAGTCTCCAGCCAACTCTCCCTATCTCCTGGACCCCCAACCAGTTTGGCTTCAAAGCTGCGCACTCTATTGAGACTGCTCTTCTCGTGGTGACTGAAGCCCTTCACACTGCCAGAACATCCTCCCTCTCCTCAGTCCTCATCCTTCTAACTCAAGTTCAACTCAACTTTAGTTACTCAAATGTTTCGTTTTATTTCTACTCTACTTTTATGTACTCAGCACTTTAGTATTAGGCACTTCATTATTCAGGCCACTAGGAACTCTGTTGGATGATTGAATGATATATTGACGTCGTAGTAGACATGATGAAAAGATGCTGTAACTATTCTGATATAATATCGGTTGCTTACCCTTACTGGTGTATGACCTGTCCAACTAATGGCAAATACTACACGTAAGTCGCTTTGGATATAAGCATCTGCGAAAGTGCTGTAAATGTTAACAATCTTTCTCCGGCTCGACTGACTCCACCCGTAACCATGGGCGACCAATCCAGCGCGGTAAACAAGAGGCGCCCACCTGGTTGATCTCGTCCACCACCCTGAAGGGGCAGCGGTTGAGCTCCTGCAGGGCCATGAGGTACAGCATGGTGGAGACGCTGCGCTCCCCGCCGCTCTGGTGGTGGGCCGTCAGCTCGTGGAGCTGCGTGCTGCTGTGGAACTTCACCCGGATGCGGATGCCGTACTTGTCGTACTCCTCCTGCAGGTGGGCAGACGCGCGCCAGTTACTCACGCAGCTGGTTTGGATTGTCGTTGTTTATTTATTTTAGTGTTTTATTTGGCCACAAGAGGGCGAGGTTGAGGTGAGAGAAACTGGTTTTCCATAAGCTCGCACAGGCATGCAATGAATGTCATGTGACATGAATTGTTGTAACAGGTCGATTTCATTGCTTGGCTAAATAGTCTATTAAAAATAAACCTAGCAGTGAATAAAACAAAAGCGTACCTCGTTTTCCCAGTGCAGATCCACCTCTCCCACGCACTGCATAGAGCGGAAGAAATCACTGAACTTCTCGTTGATCTGGTCCACCAGAAGCTTCAGAGGGTTGAGCCAGCGGTCTTTGGCCTGGGAAGAAGACGGAGAGTTGTTTAGGTGGAGACACACAGACACACACACACACACTACCAGACAGGATGTACACATGTATTGAAACAGTTGATTTAAAAACGCACGCCATTTTGTCAGCAAGTAGCCTCTATATTGTTGAGGGATAATGAAAAATATATGATCTTATCTATCTATTATCTTATTTAGATTTAATATTTATATACTTATTCACAGTAGACTTGTTCACTTTTTCTCAGAAACGACTACATTCATTCAAGCTGTGTTGGAAAAACAATGGATGAAGTTCAAATAGGCCTAAAGGCAGAAGATGTGTTCATTTTCACAGCTGATTTATTAACTAAATTATGAACGGCAGTCAGTCAGAGAAAGGTGCCAAATGTTGCATCCTTACCACTAACTGAAAATGGCTTCAGAGAAACTTTAGACAAGTTAATTCATTGCAATTCACCTCTGTAATGTTCTGTCGGTAGGTGTCGAGTTTGTTCTTCTTGTCATTCAGGTCTCTCTCGAGGTTTTTAATCTCCTGCTCGCTCTTGTGGTACTCATCCACAACCTGGGGATGTTACGTGAGAAGATAAACATCTGCAGGAACACCAAACAACAGAAACATCTTGCTCAAGGCATGTCCGCGGTTTGAATCCAGGATTTCATCTGAACACTCCAACCTCTCGAAGAATTCTGAATCAAAAGATTAACCGATTGCCAAGGTAGTTGCAGGCTTGGAGCCCTACCAAGACAAACAAAAAGGTCAAAAGTAAAAAGCTTTATTGAAAACCAATCTTACTTTCTCGCTCAGGCCAGTAAAACAGTCTGCTCTAGAGCGCTCTTCGTTCAGCATGGCATCGATCTCATCCAACACGTCAGGCAGTTTACTGAGCGCCTTTAGAGTCAAAACATGCACAAGTAAACTATCTCAACAAACACCTCAAAATCTGATTATATGCATATCAAAATGTAAAAATAAAATCTAAATGTCTTAATAAAATAGGTGTGTTGGAATGCATGCATCCAAGGTATTCCATACATAAATGATGGATGGAACAGGTGTATGGGGGTTGTTTTCATGTGAAATGCCAACCGCCCTTTGATACTGTAATGTGGTTAAGTGGTATATAATTAAAATAGACTTAAATGTAATAGTAAAAAACAATTCATAATTAAGTATATAACACAAATTGATCGTTTTACTCCTGCATTAATAAAAAAAAAAAGACATGCTGACCGTGAGCAGGTCTTCTGGCACGACCCCACCGGGACCTATGTTGCATATTTCATTGGCTCTCCTTCTCAGGGCTTTGCAGGTGTCTGTTAGATGTATCTTCCTCTGCTCCAGGCGTTTGTATGCATCCTTCAAGGTCGACACAAAGTTGTGACACAAGGTTCTTCACATTTAGGGTGTTTTGTATGGTATATCCGGGCCTGGGCAAAGTCAGGCCCGGGGGCTGGAATGCGGCCCTTTGAAAAATGATATCTGGCCCACGGTACATCAGAACTCTTTATATAATAACACAACATACAATTATTTGACAAACTACTCCATTAACTGCTGCACCTTATAACATTGTATTAAGAGAGAAGATACTTGATGTTTTATTATGAAAATCGTGTAGAAATATGCATCAATGTAATATGGATGTTAACAATGTTAGCTATTTTGTGTTATTTTATTTAAAACATTTTAGCATGTTGGTTTAAAAAAAGTATTGTAGCCCGCGATGTTCTTTGACATTTTCAATGTGGCCTCCTCAGTGAAACAAATGCCCATCCCTATATTCTGATGTATTCTCTTTCCCCGGGTGCTTACAGTCCTTTCAAAGTATTTGAGTATTTTATGTACATCTCCATAGAAGACCTTCCCCTTGTTTTTCTTACGATATACTGTCGATTCACAACACCATTGTCATTGCTCAAATGCTTGTACAGTAATGTTATGGTGCACTATTTTAATAAGCACCCTTTTCTCTCATCAGCATCACCAATATGGATCAATGAGGTAAACCTCTACAAGAGCAGATATGCGTGTTCTAGTGTGAATACAATTGTATAGATTTTATGTACATGCCAACATTGTGTTTTGGTTTTTTTAAACAATGGTTTGACGTTCTCAGCAACTGTTACGGTAATATAATAAAATATGCAAACAAAAACATTTTGCTTAGTTATTTTAAGTTTTATTGAGGTTTATTTTAAGTAAACAGATGACGTTGTCATTATACTCTTTGTTTGTCTTGCTCTGAAATGGGCAGCGAATCACACATAAGCTTAGCATGCAACTTTAAATGTGTTATTTCTCTAAAGCGGTTTGCGCGCACGTTTTTCTTAAGTATGCATAATCGATTAACAAAGTAATCAGAATACTTTTATTCACACTGTTGCCTAAATGGGATGCCAACTTCACGTGAAACTACAGACCATTTTTCACATGAAAGTTTTGGGGGATTCAGAATATTGTTAACTTAGGCAACATTAGATACACATCATCTATTGAGCATTTGACACCGTGTGTGTGTTTGTGTGTGCGCCTTACATCCATGGCTCTGAGCTCAACAGCAGCTTCTTTGAAGTCGTTCTCCAGCTTCGTTTTCTCGGCAGTCAGCCCAACGGTCTCCAAAGCCAAATATACCTTCTCCATGCTCTGCCTGGCTCTCAGCTAAACAGACAAGAAGGAAGGAACTGTTATCCTTTAAAATAATTTGAGAACAAGAGAACTATAATTTCTCCAGTAAAGGCGCCACAATAAACTATGCTACGCACATGAAATAAAATAAAACAAATATTTTGTGAGCTCATAGAAGCAAAACAGCAGGTGTGCATGGATCAACATCGCGTGTAGTGAACAAACTTTACACGAGCATTTCGTGCTTTTGAGTAGGCTCTCGTTAACAAACAGGATTTGTTAAGACTACTCGAAATGTAATACCACGTCCAATAAAAATATAAAATGTCAACATCGTATGTTACGTCGTAATATGCTATTATACGTCGCCTGGGGTGACATCTGACCTGTGATCACGTGTGTGGGTTTACAGAAGATAGAATGTTGGAGTTCACCTTTCTAATGGAGCTTTCAAGTGACCAGAAACAATTTGGAAAGATAGAAATGCCAGCGTATCCACAGAAACTCGACAGCCCATACCTTCATTTGAGCCAAGAACTCTGTGACTATGGACAACTTCTGAGAATTGACGGCGGCTATTTTGACATTCGTTTCTTCCTCATACTGCTGTAGGTCTATTGCACTGTTCTCCATATGCCTGACACTAGAGACATGGGAATACAGTACATACAAAATACAGTTACTTGAGCTACTACTGAGTAAACTATTTTGTGCGTACATCAGCTATCACAATCACGACTAGTCCCTTCAATTCAGACACCAACCTGTCCTGCTTGGCGCTAATTTTCTGCTCCAGTTGTCTTTTCTTGAACTTCTGCTCAGAGAGACGCTTCTTCTCGGCCCGCAGCTCATTATCTTGGTGCTCCAGCGTGGAAGCCGTCTGCTGCAAGGTTCTCAGCTTCTCGTTGATCTCCTTTAACCTCAGCTCACAAGCCTGGCAACAGCGGAGGGCAGAGGAGAATGCAATCCCTGGATCGTATATACATATATACATACGCCCGGCGCTACTCTACTCCACACTGTCCTCACCCACAATGCCTCATTCTGGACCACTTCATCAAAGAATAGCTTTATAAAACGCCCTGCGCATCCCACTCAAACAATGAAAACATTTGTGTGAGGTGGGGGGGGGGGGGGGGGGGGGGGGCAA